>CM021784.1:11366263-11467587 GCA_011076525.1 Nettapus auritus
TTTTTTTTTTTTTTTTTTTTTTCCCCCCCCTCCCTTCTGGTCTTGGTTTATTTGTTGGTTTTAATTCTGACACATCAGATACAGGTTTCTGCAGGAGGTGGAATAACAGAACTGGCCACCAGTGGGCCAGTCAAGATGAAAATGGACCAACTACCCAGTGTTTCCTGGCGTGTCTTCCTGAAGGAGGTAACATCACCTCCCTCCTTTCATTTTGCCCGGCAGGTATTATTTTCCAGGAATTAAACCAATTGGTCAGGCATGGGGAACAGCTCCTTAGACTATCAGATCAGCTTAATCCAGATCTCTTGCATTTTTATTTGGTGAAATACCCTAAAGATTAATCAGTGCACAGTGCATATGGACCATGGGAGTGGCTATAGCATAAGCCTTTTAGAAATCCTAACATCTGGATGAAGTGAGCACGGCTTATCCTGTGCGGGTTGCATGCTCTCTGCTCCTCTAATGCCACTGCAGGATTTGGGTTAAAGTTGAGGTTTTTCAGATATGATTTGTGTTTTTAATTTCACAAAGCAGTAGACTTTCTAAGTGTGCAGCGGAGCAGCCTGGGAGTAGACAGAGCCCTAAGGAGCAGCTTCATTTTACTTTGTTTCAAGCAAAACATTGCATTATTCCACCTCACTTTGAAATACAAGCCTCTGGGGAACACATTGAGCTAGCTTAAGTCAATGGCTCCACAGCAGCTTCAAAAACCGACTTCCAGCAAAATCGTCCAGTGTTTTATCTGCAAAGCGTAAGTTTCAGCTGACCTTCAATGGGATGAGGACAGCAGAAAACGAGCCCTGACCTCATCCATGCAAATAATCACTGCGACTCCAGCCCTTGTTCTCCCATAATTCAAAGATCAGACCTGGCATGGCATGGCAGGTAGCTTTATAACAGCCTGATGGGAGCAGGCTCATGCCTCAGCTGTCACTGACAAATGGGAGAGTAACCATTCAGGGCACATCTCACTACGTAAATAAATAAATAAAACCATGCACATGTAGAGCTTCTTTGTTTCCTTCCAAGGAGCTCTGCACAGACATTCATGTGCTGTACGGTGTATATGTATTTTGCTTTCAGTGCACCCAGGATGCACTTTAATGCCTGTAAATCCACTCCACACGGGCAGTATGTCCAGCATGTTCTGGAGCCATCGGACCTAACGCGCACGTGCAGTCGCTCTGCAGCAGTCTCCTGACATGCCCAAGTTCCCTTTACTGCCTGTTTAAAATTCGCAGGTGAAAATGAGAGCATGTCCAGGGATACCTGGGAATCTGCTAGCCCTAAACGTGTTGCAGGTTGGTTTCTGAAGGAGTTCTGTTTGTTCATGTGCTGTACAGGTGGAGTGCTGTACAACCATTTCTCATCCATTCCAGTTCTGATGGTGGCTTGAAAAAGCTCTACAGAGTCCCAGGCTGGTGGCTCAGTGATCCAGATGTTTCTGATGGAGTCACATAGTCATTTAGCAGAAGGCTGTGTGTGGCGTCAACCAGATAATTTAACTTATTTACCCATATGTTAAACGTACAGCTACTGATTCCCAGAGGGCTGTACAGCTTAATTTAATTAATGTTTAAAGCAGACTGAAAGCATTTGTTGAGGAAGGTGCTAAACAAGAACACAGCTTTCTGACTTTAAGTAGGGTTTTGTCCCAGTTATAGCTTCTAAAAAGTTTAATTTTAGGACATTGCACCGGTAAAGAGTCTTGCCCCTGCTTGCACTGGGATACCATATCTACTCTGCCCCAGCCCTCCCACGATGTATGTGTGGATGTGATACACATCCCCTCTGTACTCCCCCTGTATACAGAAATTCAAGATCAGTAGTGATAAAAACGTAGGCCCACAGATCCTGAGCAAATAAAACCCCTACATTTGGGAATGAGAATCTATTTAGGATTTAGTATCTTGCCAACCTCCAGAGCATCCTGCAAAAAAGTATACTTTAATCCTATTTCAAATGGCAAATAAAAACACCAATTAAATGTCATTTTCTTTAAAAATGATGTGACCTTTCCTAGAAAAGGTGAAGCATTAAACAACAACAACAACAAAAAACTTACCACCTTTAAAGTGAAAAGAAACCAAACCAAAAAACCCTGCATTACACACCATGCTCCCAAGACCAAGGAAATGCAAGGACGTACGTGCAGTCCCTGAGTACCGTGACTACGCTGAACCACCCTGAGTGGTGCCACTCTGCACGGATCGTTTTCAGGCTGCTGAAGTCCTGGACTGGACAACAGAAGGGCCAGTACAAGGCAGTAGCAGCAAACAGGAGCCTGGTGTAAATTTGCTTGCCACAACCTCGCTGTAGAATAATTGCTGGAAGACTGCAACCCTACCAGCATGACTCAGCAGCTCACTGGTGCTTGTAGCACGTCCCTCTTCTTTCTCCCACACGAAACCCACCCCTCGGCAGATACAGACTTCACCTCACACTTCCAATCTGCATTTAAGAATGAAGACTGATTTCTTTGCAAGCAGATAAAGCTTACAGCCATTTTATTGTGTACCTTTCCAAGCACATGGCAAAACAGTTTTATAAACTCAGAAGTCCAATTTTCACTTGCTTAGCATGCTTAAGTCTCAAGAGTTACAGCAGAGAGAGAAAAACATCTGAGCTCAAACCCAGTTCCCTGCAGTTAGAGTGAAAGGATGCTTCTAATGTCACCAGAGGGGCAGCAGCAAGGACTCAGCATCCAGCACACTCAAGAGCAGTAAACTCCTAATGAAAGCAGCTTCTGCATGTCCTCCTACAAAGAATTCTTTTGTAATGGCAATGCTTTAGATCATCTTTTTTTGAGCTAAATGGGCTAAACATGCATTAGCCCATTTTACAGTAAGCACGACGGGTCATGCAACCACAATAAATATTTGTCTTGCATTGCCCACACGTCCAATTAACTTGCCACATTTTGCAAATAAGATTTTGCAATAAAACACGTCCTTTCACTCCTTGGAATATTTTCCCTTGTTCTCCTCTGAAGGAAAGGCCGTGTCAGGAGTACAGTATTGATTTCGATTTGTTATGGCACACTGTCACCTTGGACAGGAAGCAGCTCTAAGTAATGGCTTACATTTAATGTTGTACACAGTGTCTGCTCACAACTCTGATCTTCTGTGCCTGAAAAGCACAATGACATTAAAAAATGTATATATATTTTCTTTTAAATGTATGTTTCCGTTACCACTGCCTGTCGCTGGTTATGCCTGCTGCTCACCCAGAGCAGAAGGGGCACGCGTCCCGGAGCCATCCCATCCTTCTGCAAACAATTCAGGAAACAGGGGTTCCTCTGGGCTACAGGGGTGCTCAGAAGGCTGAGGCAAGATGCACAGCCTTTGATTCATAATTTAGACATGTGAATCACGTTTCTGCTGCAAATAATTTTCACCTGAGAGCACTGCTTGCTGATAAAGGCAATAAAGATAACAGAGGAGGATGATCCTTCTGCATTTGTAAGCAGTTTTGCATCTGAGCCCTGCTCACAAGCACAACTGTAGCACTAGTCAAATTAGTGTGTAAAACTGCTAACATAAGGACTAACAGAATGCTAACAAAGGCTAACATAAAAGTTGCTGTCTCTCTATATTTTCCCACTCTTGATACGTTTCTCATCTCCAGGAACTGTCTTTCTAATAACTTCCTTTTCAATCCATGCCCCAGGTACTTTGCCAAGAAAATGCAAGAAAGAACTGCTGGCAGTAAAACTACGGAACAGACCGAGTAAGCAGGAGCTGGAAGACAGGAATATTTTCCCAAGGAGGACAGATGAGGAAAGACAGGAAATCCGGCAGCAAATTGAAATGAAGCTCTCAAAGTAAGTGTATCTAAGAACAGGGACGAACCTCCCTTTCCAATGAAATGGCCTCAGAGTATTGTCAGATGGGAAACTGGCACCCACCTGTGAGCCCATTTCCTGCCGTGAATCACAAACCAACACATCGCATTTTCAGCTGTTAATAGCCACATAAAGAATTTTAACTGCTTCTTCTGTATGGGTTCCCTTGATTTCAATGGCAAACAAGACAGGAGCCACTGGAGGGGATAACATTTTTCCAGATTTACCTGCAGCTCCGCTGATGTAATTAAGATTGTTGAGGTCCTCCAAGAAGGGTAGTGCTTTAACTTCATAATATAGTTATGTGTGGGTTTTGCCTTGTCAGCGCCAGCTGAATTTGAGGGCAAAGGCAATTTCTATAGCTGCATACTCTTACTTGAAGAAGGGAAAGCTGCTGGGTGGATTGGTGGCTGTATTTCTGCTTTAAGAAGTAACTTCAGCAGCATTGCCCGTGCGTGGGTAAGGTGTTTGTGCAAGCCCAGCTGCGGGGACAGCGGGGATGGTCGGCATGGTCTGGTTTGGATCAGTAACCAGGGCAACAGGGTAGAGCTGGGGGAGAAATAGCATGACTGTGGCAGGCAGCCTAGAGCAAAGATTTAGGGTGACTGGGAGGCTCAGGCTGCACCATTGGTTTTGTGTGCCTTTTTTTTTTTTTTTCTCCCTTTGAAGAGCTACATTTGGATATCTGAAAGCATGAATATTTTAGAAGAGACAAAGTGGAGTGCTAAATAATGTGTGCTGTGCCTGCCCACACTGGGACAGCGCGCACTGCTTGCCGCCAAAACGCTTGGAATCAAATTGAGAAACATGAACAGAAGTTCATTTTTGAGGCTTATTAAATATTAAATATCTCAAGCCTCTCCTGAAAGAAACATTTATTGATATTTAGGCTAGCTTATTCATGTGTATGCATTTGATTAAACTTTACCGCAGGGGACAGGGAACGAGAGACATGCATATGGATCGAAGCACGAGTCCTAACAGACCAGAGCTTACAGAAGGAAACACGCTGCCATCACCACACTTGCCCTCAGCTAGGAAATGAGCTGCTGAACAATTGTAGATGAGGGTTGGGGTAAGGTTCATGATGCCCTGCAATGTTGGAGATGGAGCAATCACTGTCCTCCAGTTTCAGGAGCTGCTGTTCATTCTTTGTAGCATGGTAGCACTTCATACCCAAGGGAGAACAGCGTGATGCGAGTGACCACACAAGACAGAGCAGATGACAGTGCCTGTCACAAAAAACATGTACATCCCATACAAGCAGAAAACACCACATACCAATTTATGTTGAGTTCCAAGAGTTACAGACAGAGCCAGTTATGGATATGCCACGTTAATACCTATCATCTTAGGAAAGGAAATAGACCTTGATCATGGCCTTGTTCATCTATCGTTGCATATTTGTTTCACAAAAATATTTCAAGCTGCACTTTGACGTTGTTAATTCCAGGATTTTGGCCGGTTAATTGCTTATGAAATGTTGTCATAGGTCAGGCACCTAATTTTATGGCTCTAAAACACACACAAAAAAAGGTTTCCATCCCACTGCATCCTTAAAAACCAGTTGGACCGTCACGGAATATTCACTGAGCAAGAAGATTCTCTTCTAGCCAGCCACGCCTCGTGTTGCTGAAAGGCCTGGAAGGTCACCTCTCTGCAACACAGCCTGCCTTTGCCTAGTGTGAAAGGTCTAATGGAATTGCAGCTTGAGGCTTTATCATTTTCTTTTCATTTCCTATTTAACTTGCTTAATAATGAGCCTAGAGAATTATTTGAAAGGAGTCATAACTCAAGTCAAGTGTCAGCACATTACAAGGATTTTAAAGGAAGCAAGTCTACTGGTGAAAAAAAGGACTGGCCATCACTAGAAGCCAGGAAATGTACTGTTTATGCATAAATGCAGGAAAGATCTGTCTCTTCCAATCTTACGGAGCAAGCTGTGGTGCAGGCCATTAGTCTCAATGGTAATGTCAAGAGGATGGCTAAAAGCCACCTTTGTTCCAAGGGCTGGAAGACAGGCTTTCATTTAGCTCCTTCCTTCTGGAACGCGGCAGGTTCAGCCCATCTTGGGGAACAGACGGTGCAGAGATTGCTGGGATAGCCAGGAACGGCAAAACAGATTGGAAGCAATCTCCCACACAACTTCCAGCACATATGTGCGCTGGCAGAGCTCAGCTCAGCTCTTAACTCATCCACCAGAATAGAACGTGACTGTGCAGACAAGCTCAGGTGACGGATACATGCAGGAAAATATTTACGCCAGCAAAACCAAGCACGTGTCCAAAAACATAACAATAAATCCCAAACCTAAAAATGGGTACTGGTAAAGGCCAAAGAGTCAAAGCACTAGATACACCTCTCTGGAGTTTCTGAGTAGTTCTCACTCCCCCAAACCCAGACCACCCCAGAGCCCCCACTCAGAGCACAACCCGGCGGTAACGTTGAAACGTAACCACACTGGGAAGAAGAGAGAGAATCCTGGGTGAGATGTTGAGGTCTTCACAGTCATCCATTTAATGGTACTTGTGCGGTTTGATCTCTCTGTAGATGTGGCGACTTGGAAGCTTATAGCTAAGAAACACACTGCTGAGCGCTCAGGTGTGAAGTACTGCCAGGCAGTTGGGACCCAAGAGCTATGCGTGCTCTCTGTACAATTTTGCCATTACCTATGCAGATTAGAGCCCGTTGCTGCTGTACTGGCAACGCTTTGATAATAGCGATGGGACTTGCCTGCTGAGATATGAATCTACATGTACCATCAGGCTGCAGACCTGTCGTTTCGCACAAGAGAATAATGTACGGGCAGATTAGAGAGTTGTTATTCAATGGCTGTCTGCATAAGAACAGCAAGTAAACAGGCAGTTGTTTTCAAGATCAATATTTTACCGCTTGTTTGTAGGGATTTGAAATTCTGTAGCGGTCTAGAAAATTGCCTTTCTCACAGCTAACACAGCCTAGCTCTGTAGTCTGGAGGGAAAGCTGTGCTGACGTATATAATGTGCAAAATACACCAAATAACAGTGTCTAAGTAACATAAAAGATGGGGAGACAAAAGAATAGCATTTTCTCTAAACCACTGTATTTTTTTAAGTGGTTCTAGTTGAAATACATTTCAATAGTAGTTGAGAATCTGGCAAGAAAGCCAACTCTGCTATCACGCTCATGAGTGTTTATGCAACCAAAGCTTGTTTTTCTTTACTGTCCAACCCATTCCTTCTAAAAAAGAGCACAAGGAGTTCTATTAAATCTTTTGGGCCAGATTCTACTTTTACAGCAGTGCGAGTCCACTTACTTCAGACTCACTACTGACTGACAGCACTCCGCGTACAGAATCGAGGATTCATTTATGTGCACTGCTGCTTTTCAAAAGCACATTTCCCATCTCCTGTGCTCCCAAGCCAAACTGGCCTACCACTTGTTGCCGTGGAAACATGCACTTCTCCCTCCGCCTCCATCCTAAACGGCAGTATTCCATTTTCCCCAGATTTCCCTTTCCAGTCATGTTTTCTCTTACTAATTCATGCATCCCCAGTGCCCCAGGCCCCGGCATGTGCCTGCAGTATTCTACTGTGCATTAGACAATGGAGATTTGGATACTCCAGCTCCCAACAGGTCTTGTTTCCAATTATTATGTGTTCAGAGCACAGATGATAAGCCCTCGGTGGAATTCAGTGAATTGAGAGCTCTTTGTGTCAAGAGGCAGGAAAGGCATCTGCAAGTGCGATTATTTGCAATAACTGCTTTCTGCCTTACAGACTCACTTTGTTCTGGAAGGGGTTTAAGCTGAGACCTGGTGGAGTAGAACAGTTGCTAGACTGACGAATGACGCAGGAAAAGGGGTCGTTTAATTAAATTTGATATCTGACTGTTTAGAAAGTTCATGTTTGAACTGCCTGGGTGGCTGATACTTCTCGAGCACGCTTTGTCTAACCACAGTTAAAGACACTCTGTTATTACTTAGTGTTTCACTGAAAACATGAATTCCCGGAAAAGATTATACTTGTAATTTTCACTTCATGTTCTGTTTCACCTCCTTGGATATTTGCATAAGTAGACACGACGCATCAAGCAGCGCTTAAAAGATTATGGAGATGGGAATTCTGATACAGCAGTGTGGGCATAAAAAGAGTCGGGCAGGAAGAATGACAGATTCGTGGACTCGGAGAAGACCCCAAACTCAAGCACCTAAAAGTGAGCTTAATCATATTGAAAATCCAGGCCTAGACAAGCAGATGATGCTGGGGCAAGGTTTCATAGCAATGTAAATTGGAAAAAGAGGTAGCTTTACTCAGTGCTTCACCACATCTGGGCATCTGCAGTTCTAGTGCTGCCCTGAGGTTCTTTGAAAGGCAAATTCGCTTGCCCAGGAACTGCAGATGTAGCTAGATGCAGACCCTGGTCTGGAGCTCAGCCTCACGTAACAAAGCATGAAGTTCATAGCACCTCTGAAGCCAGAACAACACCAAGCAAACAGCATTTCAGCTTTGCAACCTAATAGCATAAAGCACGACAGTCCAGCACGGAGCAGTAATAAAGGGAAAGGTTACTGCTGTGCCCTGTTCCCAGGAAGAGCAGGTGCAGCCTCGTTTCCTCACAGCAATGTCTCAGCACACCTTTGCTCACTGGAAACACATCAGCCCTCCAGAGGGAAAGTGGGCTGAATTCACGGGCCTCTGGGGAATATTTCATCTGAATTTGATCAAAGGGGGACAGAGGTACAAACCATGCAGAAGGCTGAAGGCACTGAACTTAGCCCAGTTTAGAGACTGGCCTAAATTCACCTGGAGAATGATTTATTTATTTATTTATTTAGGTTGCGTATTGTGTTGTGTTTCCTATTCTTTTAAAATGAAGCCTTGACTGTGCATAAACTCCCACCGGCTGGAGCAGAAATTAGGGAACTGCCCCAGTTTCGGCTCATACTTTCAGACCGGCTGGGAAGACACGGCACAGATTTATTTCAGAGACAGAAGGGCAGGCACAAAGAAGAGATCGTCTGTCACCGCTAATTAGCTGTGTACAGTTTAATACATGTCCTCCTCATTTGGCAGGAATCATCCAGGTTACCTTGTCACCGATGCTAAAAATAACCCCAGCGAGCACAGCGTGGGCGTCTGCAGCAGCCTCGGCTCCTCGCACGTGATGGAGCTCTATATTTAGAGCTGCGCGCCGACTCCGGGGGCGTGCGTGCAAGCTGAGGGAGTCTCCTGCCCTCCCAGCCCCGCGACACCCTGGCCGCAGACGGGCTGGGGGCATGCTGCTTGTGGTGTGTTTCATGAGGCCGTGCTATTTTATTAACAGCTTGCACAGTGCTCAAAGGCTTTTAGAGCTGGTGCTGTGTGAGGATTTGGAATTCCCCCCGCCCATGTTTTGCCTCTTTTCCATTATGGACTCAGTTTTTCAGGCTACAGAAAAATAGATATATATATATATAAACTGGGGGGAAGAGGAGTAGAAAGACTGGGGAAAGGCTGGAGGACTGGGGGAAATGCAAGCAATGGCTGAGATGTTTCAGGACTGTTCCCAGGACTTTCAGATCCCATAGGCGTTAATGTTCCCTGTGTCCTTTCTCAGAGTCAGGCACTGACAGAGCTGGAAATCCCGTTCTGTACCCAGTGACTGGCCTTGCAGTCAAGAGGTGTTTGCTCCCAGAGTTACTCTGAGGCGGTCTTCAAGGATAAAAATCCGGAGGAAAGACAAAGCTCAAGTTCTCTTCACGCCTCCAAGCAATGAGTCAGTTTGGCCTCCTGTTTACGGTGCTTTTCAGGTTCAAGGGAGCTGCTGTGCAGCTCAAATACACGTGTTAGAAGAGGTTCAAGAATAACTGTACATGCCATACCTTAACCACCCTGTCCCTTCTCTTAGAGCTGAAAAGCTCTTGAGAAAGGTAGCCCTTGTTCCCTTTCATTTATTACACTTGCAAAAATAGAATGAACTTCAACGTGAATCCTAGATCAGCAAGTAACAAAGCCAGCCCTGTGAGTGTGTGACCATAACAGATCCTCCAGACAGAAACCCTTTAACCAGAGGTGTTTGCTTGCTTCAGTAATAAAGCACAATACACGCACAATTAATTAGAGAACACCCTATCAGCCCTAGGCAAGAGCTGTGATCTGCAGCTGATCCAAAAGAGCAGCTCACTGTATCAGAGCAGCCCACTCACTGCATGCTTGGCAAAAAATTATTTTAAACACAGTAGTTCTTTCATAAAGGGTTGCAACAGTGAGGATTTAGTCCCAGGTGTTAGTTTTTGATCTGCACGTTGTGCACGACTCAAAGCTGTTCTCAGTGCAGGTTCACATCTCTAAGGAACCAGCACGCACCTCCTGTTGAACACATTGGGTGTTTACTTGGTGCAGATGCGGTGGAGAAGCATGGCAGAGGGCAGTTAATTCTGCCTGGGGACGAGAAAGTTTCACATGACTGGGTCACTGCCGATGAAAGATTTCCTTCTGGGAAGACCAGCTCCTTGCACTGCTCTGTTCTAGTTCCCTGGCTCCAGTGCTGGGAATTGACAGTCAAACATGTTTTCCACGGCACTGTGAAGGCGAGGGCAGCAGGTCAGTGCACAGCAGGGAAGGGAAGAGCAGAGCAGCAGGTGTAAACACAGAAGGCAGTATTGAGGGCCTTTTCTGGGACACAGAGCCAATTCCTTGAACTGGTCTTCTAGCACAAATGGCACACGTAAAACTGGAAATAAAAACCAGTTCAATGTATTACAAGGCAACTTAGTTATATAAGTAAACTCGCAGGAGAACTGCTAAAGCAAGTGTAATTAAATAAGGAAAATTATTTTTAGAGAAGGAAGCAGTGTGTGTTTTGCCCTGCCAAACTGCCTACAAATAGCATCATGTGTTTGGGCTCAGATCCCCTCTCAAAAACTAGGCACCAGCATATGCCTGAAGATCTGGGCCCCGGCCCCGTGAAGTGACAGGCAGTCACAGAACAAAATGGAAATCCGCAGAAAGCCAGGAGGGTTCTGTAACGCTTCAACTTACACTAGATTACGATTCAGGTCCTTAAGCTGGTTTGGATCTGCACAACAAGTAATTACAGAAAGAAATTGCTTTAATTTAATTTGCAGGGCTTAATCAATAGCGACAAAAGAAAGCTGCTCTGGTTGTTCCAGCCATTCGTGCTGTCCAATGACAAAAACCTGCCCAGAACAAGGTGCTGCAGCAGTTACGAGTCAGGTGGCAATGCAGGCATTCATGGTGGCAGATGGGGGATGGCCACCGTGAGCTTACTTTGGGTTAGGTTTGTGTCTTAACCTGTTCATGAAACTCAGGAAGAATGTTTTATGCACTTAATGCCAAGCACTTACCGCAATGCTGTTCAAACAGAAGCAAGATGGGCAGCGCGTATCTGAAAGACTATCGGTATAAGCAAAACCTAAACCTGAAGGGGATTTGGCTGCACGTTTTTCAGTTTTAATGTACCCAACTTCAGATTTGCCACTTCAAATCATATAAGAACAAAAGAAAAGAGGTTTGCATTGCTCCCCCCATCCCCTTTTCATTCAAACCTAGCCAACTTTATTTGCAGAGTGGATATAAATGAGTTTCACCATACCTATTGTTGTGAGCTGCTTACAGAATACCGGAGTGGTTAGAATTTACTTCTCGTACAAAATGTGTAGTGTTTTTTAGATAGAGGAAGGGAAAAAGAAACTTTCTTAGATGTGGAATCACAGTGGCGCACACATACCTGCAGGGCCTGCAGCAAGCACCACAGCAGCAGTAGGTTGTCACTGATCTATGGGGCCGTGCCATCAGGTGAGTTTTCTGCACCTTTGCACGAAGAATTCAAGCACGTTTTTAGGCTTTCTACAAATGAACTGGCCAAGCCTGATGGCTCACCAGAAATGATCCAAGGAAGCAGCAGTTAATACATTGATGTTGCTGGCCCCCCAAATACAATTACTATTGTTTCCTCCTCCTGCAGCTCTGAGCACAACTTCTGTGGCCTCATTCATGCAGGATCTTAATTCCTCCCAGGAAGAGAGGCTTGGGCTTGCCACTTTCACAGGGCAAAACTGGGTCAGTGTAGCACAGTTTCTACCTTTCTGAAATAATCTTAGGGAAGGCTAGGGGGTGAGAAGTAAAAGAAATACATTTTTAGAAAATAGGCAAAGGGAAGGAGAGGAAACAGGTCAGAACAGAAGGTCTCTGGTTTTAATCAAACATTACCTAATAAATATTGTACAGCCATATCAATTATTCAAATGTAGTTCTAGCTAAATCTTTTTGATTTTATTGCCTGTGCCCACCTGGCAAGCTGCGGCTGTATAATCAGGTCTTGTGGGGGTTCTCCTGGCGAGGTGGTTTTTATTTTTTTGTATACAACTTGGGACCTACTTGAGTCAAACAGAGCACTGCAGGTTTCCTTCAGAATCAGTTTTTCAAGACGTTAAATAATCCAAGTGGGCAGCACACTTCCTTGACCTCTCCAGACTCAAGACAATTTTTCCCCTAGAAATCCTTATTTTCTATCTTTTTCCTGTCATGTCACACATCAAGAGGCTGAAAAGGACGCTCAGTCCTTTATCAATCCATGCTCAAGCCTTTACCCAGTGAAGTGAAAAAGAAACAGACAGCACCCTCTGAGGATAGGGGCTTTCTTCGGCTGAAAACTTTGCAGAGGAGTACCCAGGCAGCTGGGAAACACGTCCAGCATCTTGGCAAACCCGAGTCTTAAATCCCATTAGAAACAGGTTTCTTCAGTTATTTCAGTGTTGTACAAAGATGTAACCGTTCTGGTTTATTAAAATGGTACGAAGTACTACTAGGCCAAGACAAACAGCAGAATAAAAACATGAGTGCCTTGCTGCTGAAAAAAAGCCCTCAAAATCAAGACTGTGGCTCACAGATGAGCAGCCACTTCCATTTGCTGGAGATGATCGTATTCATTGAGCAAATCAAAGTCTGAATGAATTAATACTTCATCAGTTTTCAGCAATAACGTTAAAAATTAAGAGTGACGATCTGACAACAGTCTCTCCAGATAGCAGCTGGTCTATTGCAAGGAGACCAGCCTAATTTGAGGGTGTCTGCAAAAGCCGTTTTCTGGACAGGCTAAACTGCAGCCTTATTACTGTAATTATCACAGGGAGTGGCTACAGTGCTTTCAAATACCATCCAAGGGAAAAACCCTCCTGCTCGAGAAAAGATTAAATAGACCAGTACTAATGTCATAAGGAAAGTTGTATTTAGAGGCACCATGTAATTACCCTTAAAGACTTTAGCCTGTACAACAAGAAGGAAAGCGGTAACAATGATAGGTGTGTGGAAATAGCAGCCTTCGTGCCGAGGGTGAGCAGGGCAGGAAGGTCGGGGCGGCAGGGACCTGCGAGCAGGCTGGGGGCCCTGGGCTCGAAATTCCAGGAACTGCAGGGAAAAAGGGAGAAAAAACAACACCATGGCAGAAACACCTATAAAATCTGCATGATAGAGCTTGTTTGCACAGAGAAGGACTTTTCTAGCTTTGATGAAGAGTCACTGCCATCTTATGTTGCCCTG
This sequence comes from Nettapus auritus, assembly GCA_011076525.1. Lineage (NCBI taxonomy): Eukaryota > Metazoa > Chordata > Aves > Anseriformes > Anatidae > Nettapus > Nettapus auritus. The sequence continues at coordinate 11,379,629 of CM021784.1, forward strand.
CCCTGCTGTATCTGTATCTGGCAGCCCCTCAGCAGGCAGACAGCAGCCCTAAGGAGGTAAAGCTGAATCCCTCCCCGAGAACACAGACCGCCCAAAAGTCTTCTGTCACAGTCTTGCGCTTTGACAGCGGAAGACTGTTCATGTTGTACCCCAACAAAACATAGCAGAAACGTCAAAACTAAATGCTCAGGTCAACATGAAACGTCAACAAATTCTTACGTTATATTCAGCTGAGGAACACCCACTTCAAAAGCTCAGAATTTCCTGGCCTGGCTGGATTTTGCCAGCAACATCTGACTGGATTTTTACCATCACCACTAAGCACAGGATCCAAAATGGAACTAAGGAGGGTCCCAGAAGCTTTGAAGAAGAGCACACAGAAGATAACATTTTAAAATTCTAATCTTGTCTGCATTTTCTTGTCAGTTAGCTGGTCTGCAGTGCTCAGTGTCATGCTTCGTGGCTTGAAGTGACAAGTCACTCTCCTCACAGAGCCCAACTTAAAAGACAAACAAAATCGGTAAAGTACTGTTTGCTGTGGGAAGTTGATACATCCCTGGGGAAGGTCTGCAAGTCTGTGTTTTCAGACAAGATGCTTCGCCACACCAGGGATAACCACATAAACTGGCTTTGCAGAGCACTGAGAGATACACTGGTGAAATAACTACAAAACTGACCATTATTCCTGTTGTGACCAGAGGACCTGGCTGGGTACCCAGCCTCATCTTCGAGCTATCAGTGGAATTTCTCATTACACTCCCCATGCTGATGGCAGGAACTGTGCGTTGAAAATGAACAGATAACTTCTGATTTTGAAAAACATCAAAATAAAAATCAGTGGGGTAACGAAATAGGATTCAGAGAGTGTTGTGGGCAAAGGCTGCGTGGCTCAGGCCAGCCGTGGTTAATGATAGCAGGAGGACAAGCCGCAGGTCTAGCTGTGCTGTAATGCTGGGCTAACAATAGCATGCACGAGAGGAACAGAAACGAGTACAACAGATGGTGACACGCAGTCTGGAGGCAGGGATATCCCATGCATTTGGAGATGCTGTGTGGGTGAGTGACAGCAGAGAACTAGAAAGTGCTTGTGTTGCCAGGGAGAGAGTTCCCAGAGAGATCCCTGCCATTTGGTGGCAGGTGTGCACTCACACACACAGTCCCAGGAGGGGCTGTCTATCCCGGAAGCATTTGCAATTTCAGGAATCATCATTTTTCCCCGCCTTTAGGGATTACACAAAGCCAAGACAGCACTGTTTGCCTTGATTTACTTCAGTGATTAAGAAAGCTATCATTTGGCGTAAAGCCTGACATTACAAGCAGTCTGCAAAGCACAACAGCATGCCCCTGTCCTGTTAGGGCTGGAAGCTGTTGGGTTAGGAGGCTCACCCAGCTCAAAACCACCAGCTCAGGAGTCAACTCTTGCTTTAAGCAACACTTTGCAATGGCCAGTACACCTGCAGCTCTTTATCTGCTGCTTCACAGGCTTTGCAGATTGCCTAAGAATCCCTTATATAAGGATACACGTTACTGTACCATGTACTTCCCTACTGGAGCAGGGAAGAATATTCTGCTGGGCTCAGGTTGCTTGGGGAGATTCTCAGCAGCTTGTATCCCTGGCAAGAACAGCCCTTCTCAAGGGATTTTGCATTAATTGCCGGGGTGGAGGAGAATTTACATACAGTCAGCAGAGGCAGGCTGACAAGTGATGCATACCAACATTTCTTTGTCTACTCTCTGCAAATCCAGCTGCGATTTCTTCCAGTGACCCAAATCCACAGTGGCACATCGCAATCGCATCTGTTTGTAGTGGCAACTGGGCAGTATCGCAGGGTCTTACTACTGGGTGTGCAGCAGTGAACACCCGAGCTGAACTCAGGACGTTTCGGGACACTCCCACCCATGTACAATCTCTCTACTTGATGCACTCCGAAATGTAGCCTGTGCTACAGTTCAAACTGACACGTCTTCTGTCTTTTTGGGCCCCTGTTCCCGTTCCCTCTGACTGCAGTGACTGAAATTGCATTCCTGGCTGTGTGGGAAGAGGAGTCGTGAGCCCAGAGACGCCTCATTTCTTACAGGGCTCAGGAACGGCTGGCAATCCAGCCCCTCTCTCTGGGGGATATCAAGCAGAGGCATTGTATTAGGCATCATTTATACAGTGAAGTTAAAAAGAAATAATGAAGAAAATATTTTTTTTAAACATATCATTACTCAGTAAGCACCCAGGAGTACATAACTGTCCCATAGGAATATCAGAAGGTCTTAATAAAATGGCAGGCCCTACTGCTGGGCTAAGGCTTGCTTCTGGTCTACCAGTGAGCATCTTGCAGGCTCCCTGCTGTTTCTCAAGCAGTTGCTATCAGAGTTGATTTTAGCATCACTTCAGCAGGGACAGATGTCTTTATTTAAAATAATATAAAAACTAATACACAGATAATGGGATAGAGCTAAACCCCTAGGATTTATTATCATTCCCTTTGTTTGCTTGTCCTCGAGCATCAAACCCAGAATGTTCTCAATTTGCCTGAGATATGTAATACTGATTTTTTTTTTTTTTTTTCCTGGAGGAACCCTGGGCTCCAGAGTTTTATTCCTGCTTCAGAGAAAAATATTAAGAAAATGTATTGCTTTGCAGTGAGACATTATTCACCATTTTCAGTGACCTGCACAGCGTGACCTAGATCATAGCCAGCATGCGGCTTCAGTCAGAAGACCCTTCAGCATATATTTTAATACACACCCTTGAGCCCTCATCAGCCTGCAGCTCAGGAGTTGCACTGGGAGCCTGCACTGCTTGCGCTGTAATTTGAGGAGCATGTTCTTTCAGCAGTTTTTCTCGCTGAGCTATTTTTAGCCTGAATGTATTCCCCAAACCCGTTCCTTGCCCAGCTGCAAGGCAAGGCTGAAGCAAGAGCGAGTGGTATCGCTGCTCATGCTGACATTGCTATGAGAAGAAATGCTCCTCAGACTACAACCTCAGAGCATGTCTCTGGCTGAATAATCAGCTGTACTTTCATTACCCTAATGAGTAAATGTTGTAGTTGTGCTGCAAACAGGACAGAGCTCTGTTAAACTGAGCGTGGGGGAGCACGTGGAGGGGAGAGAAGGAATCTCCTGCTCTGAAATAACCACCAGCTCTTCCATTTACACCAGAACTTAGCCATGTTGGTTCTTGTTTATTAATAGTTGAGCTGAAAATCCAAACCCATGTCAGTCCCGGAATGCACCACAACATCCTCTAAGAGTCCTCAATTGCACATTGGGAGAGGTATGAAAGCAAAAGCTTCCAGAAGGTGATGGGAGGATGCTCAGCATCTTCACCGAGCCTTGCGGCAGGCCTTTGAACTGAGAGACGGGCTCCGTGCTCCAGCTGCGCCCGGCCTTTCTTCCTCACACCTCCAGGACAAACTACCAAGCCAAAGGTCAAATGCAGCAGGGCTTTCACAGGTGGCGAGCAGTGATTACCATATCGCCTCCTCCAGCTGAATCCTCTCACTTAATTAGACACCGGCTCTGTTGGTGTGTTGCAGCCCTCACCGTGCTTATCCTTAAGCAACACCACGCAACAGCAAACATGTCACAAGGATGTGGGTTGCTCAGGGACAAAGGGCGATGGTACCTGGGTCGTGTTACAGCCGCACACCAGGCAAGCAAGTGGGTTTTACTCTGACTGGAATCTGAACTACTCAGTGCAGGGCTTCTGTCAGAGAAACTATAATAATAGACACGTGTAATTGCCTGGGAGGTGAGGGCCGACATAATTAACTGAACTCTTGCTGACTTGCAAATCCAGACAGAACTGAAAGCCAAACAAATGAGTAAGATACATAATTAAGATGAGATACATGGCCACTACATTCAACTAGCATATTGTATTGGGTAACCAAAGGCAGTTTATTTTAAAAAATATTATTATAAAAAAAAAAAAAACAAAAAAAAACAACAACTCATGAGGGAAAATAGATGCAAATATCAGTCAGTTTTAAACCAGTATAGTTTTGGCATGCAGCTTGCAGAATTGACCATACCAACTCACCGTTTCATAATGCTCTCAAGCCTCCTACTATCAGAGAATAGCAACTACTTTTATCCTGTTATGGGAAATGCTGGCGCGACACTCAGCTAACACTTTTTACATGCTCCAAAACTGCCTTGGGGTGAAAACAAGTTTCTGTTTCAGTGCTTGCCTTCTAATTTTGTACAGAGCATAGACTGTAAAAGGCAAGTCCCTCCTACCAAGGATTTACTACTACCCGTAATCGTACATTGCAAGCAGTGCTGCACTGCCATGGTTCAGTGTGTGGGTGACTCAAGGCCTTGGCACATATCCTCTTCACAGCCACTTATAGGAAGGATGAAAATAAGCTTCTTGTTGAATTGAACACGATGTTCTGATAATAGAGATGCCAATTTAAGAGACAGAGCCTCTCTCTCCTGACGGGCAGCAGACACAAGCTGCCTCACGAGGAGGTGGCACTGGGCTCTCCCGTTCCTCCGCCCTTTCCCGTTTCCCCACTGGGCTGGAAATCTACTGTGAGAGGGGACCCACCCCCCGAGCCTCCCAACTCTTTCTGCAGAAGTACCTGCCGCAAGACACAATCAATGTGATTGCTGCCAGCTACAGCTCGCTTACTGAAGGCTGGATTGATTGCGCATTTGTCAGTGTGGAGTTCATGGGCACATGCACACGTCCAAGTCCCTCCTCGCCCTCCCTTTGTCAAAGATTATCAGATACACATGGCCCTAACTAAAGGCAAGCAGAAAAAGGATTCCAGACTGTGTTTTTTGTCTTCAGCTATAAATCTAAAAGAAATTCAGTTTTACAACAATTATATCATATAGATACTGTGCAGCAGACACTATCCAGATATACATTTGGGAAACAAAGGAACACATGAACACATTTAGGGGACATAAGAAACCTCATAAACCAAGAACACAAGCATTTTGTAGTGGATTCTGCCAAACACTCGCTAGCACATGCTGGACAGCTGAGATCCTGCAAACTAGAAAGAGGAGTTGGACAGGATGGACTGTATGAGGTGTCAGAAATCAGCATAACCCCATGTACACACGGGTGGGCTGCACCTGTTCCCACTTTGTGTTTCATCAGCTGCTTTATGCCCATGCCTGCAAGCGCACAGGCAGCGCACTGTGCTGCAGCTTTGCGGAGGTGCAGTTCCCACAACGGACAAAGCAGCTATTGCTAAGGTTAACTACGAGGACAGAGAACTTGGCAGAGTCTCCTGCTTGTAAGACATATTGATGCATTGCCCATCTGATAGCAGACCCTGGGATCCAAGCGACACGCAAATCCCCAGACTCCTGGGGATTCAGTCACCTGTAACAGCCCAATGCCATCAACCTTGCGTAACGCTGTTGCTAAGACTTTTACTTCTCTGAATGTGAAGGAGAATCTGACTGAGTGAAGTAAATATTGATCAGCAACCACAGGCACGTGTGAGAGTTATTGGGCTCAGGAACATGTGACCTTGCTCCAGAGGGGACAAGCAATTAGTGTCCCCTTGAAAAAGGGTACAGTGTGCTCATGCACATGTCCGACACGGTAGGGTAGTCAGTGGGATCTCAAACCAGACTCTTGCAGGTGAGTGCTGCAGCCTGCTCCACCAGACCAGCCAAGAGAGACTTCCCCACCCATCAGGTTAGTGGGAACAGTGCTTGTTATCCCCCAGGCAGCCTGTTTTCATGGAATCATTTTGCCACGATTAAGCACTGCACATGTGCATCAAGGGAAACAGCCAGACACGCACAGATACATTGCCCCTCTCAGAGCCAGCACGGAGCATTCATGAACCTCACAGGATTCCCATGTGCACACTGGATGGAGAGAACAAGTGTCCCGAGGCCACGTGTGGACTCCCAGCACCTGGGGTACTCTGCCACCAGGAGCACACATAGCTGCACCTGCAGGCTGCTCACAGGGCCAGCCACAGCTGACTGCGCTATCCTGCCACAGCCTGCTCCTCTGCCCTCAGGAGGGGCACTGCACCGAGACATGGGATTAAGCAAATATGTACATTTATCCATGTTTCAAGCCCACATAATCCAAGCAATTACTGATGAAAACGTTCTGAAAATACCTCCCAGAACACCTTCCAAACTTCAAACAGCTGAAGAACACCTGCTGCTTGAAGGTTTGTTTGTTTTCCACAGAACAACAATAACACATAAGCTGTTACTTTTTTGAGCTTCAGAAACAGCTGGTCCCACAAACAACCCGGAACCCCAAACTCATGGAGATGACTTTACCATTCTTTAAAAGAAAATATTCAGACTTTTGATTTAACACCTTGGTCTAGGCTTAGAGTGGTAATGGCACATCTACAGCAAACTCTGTTGGACCACATCCAAACACAATTTACAAGGAAATGAAGTTGGTGCCTCCAGTCCTGCTCAGTTTCCCTGAGTTTCCCTCAGATTCACTTTCCCTTACCTCTACTCATGGCATCCTTTTGTGTAAATAGGGGGGAAGCAAATTCCTAGAGCTAAGACGAAATGTGGTAGTATTGATGACATTTATATTGTAGGGGAACTGGACAGAAACAGTACTTGCCTACAGGTAACTTCAGAGTTTTCAATAAAGTTTTCAAGACCCTTGCAAAAATGACTGGCTCTGTGGAGGCGCTCAGAGGAAACTCTTCTGCCTGAGCAGATAATGCAAACAAACCCCAAACCTAGATCTTAATATCTCTCAAAAACACAACAGCATTAATCAGATGCTCTTCTTAGTAACAGAAAACACATAAGTAAATTTAATTCAACTGAAAAAAAAACACTACTGTGAAGTGACCAAGGTGGTGCACTACTTTAGCGCTCCCAGCGAAGTTTACAGTTACCTCACAGAGATAAAGCCCCAGCAGGGCCAAAAGTCTCCACATGAAAACAACAGAAACTGAAAGCACAGGACTCACCCTTTGATGTCCATGACTGTATCCATATCTGCATCCACAGCTACAGCCGCAACAGTGTTGCAGTGGTGGTGGAGCCTCACCTCAGGCCCTTGCACAGCTCCTGCCCACAGGGCTGTGAGGCAGCATGGTGCCCAGGCTGGGTGTGGGCTAGGCCCCGGGTGGAGCCCTGCAACCACCCTCGCACAGGTGCAGGCAGGTGTTTGCTGAACCCAGAGGAAACTAGCCAGCACTTTGCCTCAGAATGGCCTGTGGCTCTGTACTTCAAAATCCTCTCTGTGCAGTTTGTGGAGATCATGCCACTGGGGGTTCAGCTCTTAGCCTTTATGAAGGCTTCTTTGTGTCCAGTCCTTACTTCATCCTCTGGCTACAGTAAAAAGACTGCTAAGATTATTCTGCTGGAGTTTCCCTTTATTTAAGCACAGGAGATTTGGGCATCCCTTCTCTGGAGTCTTAGTTTCTCTCAGTACCTGCCTCCTGTCCTGTTCCTCTCAGACGAAGGCGAGAGGAGAGGCAGGACGACATTCCCTACGCCAGGTGGCCCTGAGGCGCGGTCGTTTCCAAAATGGCGCCGCCTCTCCACAGCACAGCTCCTGAGAGGAAGGACCCCGAGCTCATCGCAAGGGGGACGTTCTCTCTTTTTGTCAGGGGTGGGACTTTGTATTTTAACAGTGTGGGAGAAATAAATAAATAAATAAATAGACCTCCAAAACACGGTGCATGGAACACAGGAGAGTTCACAAAGCCCCATGGTGCCTGATTTACCACAGTGTAGCTCAGCAGAGATGTGTGGCCCCCTCAGCCGGGTTGTGCTCGCAGCCGCATGCCCTCAGAGAGGTCAGCAGCCCTTGGTGCGCACATCTGGAGCCCTTCACCTCCACCATCTCTCTCCATGTCCCTTTTGCCTGTGAGCACAGTGGTGCTGGCCAGGCCCAGCCGCTGTGCAGCATAGCTGTCATGGTGGAGAAAGGAGGCAAAAGGGGTTTTACAGCAAATGGAGGCTTCTTCCATACAGAAAAAAATGATATAACAGGTAGAAACACAAAGTGGTGGAAATAGATGTCAGTAGTGTATCCACCTTCTTATTTTATCATGATTCTCAATGCATTTGGTGTTTTCACCCCATCCCCAGCTTCCCTGTTAGAACTTTATTTTTAAAAATAGGCCACTTCTGTTTTTGTGGATGTGGTAAAAAAGCTTGAAAGTGTGGTCTACATCTCTGAAAAACTCAAATAAAAATGCAGTGCCCTGTCATGCATATATATTTATATATGTACCTGTGTGTATCTGCACCTTTTACTTTTGTTGTGGGAAAAACTGAGGGTATGCACAGAAATATGTTATCTCTGCACACCCACCATATATTTATTGAAGTCTAAAAGGAAATAGGATTTTAAATAATCAACCAACATAAATACAGTAACAACATATGTAAAATTATTATATAGAGCATTCAATAGACATACATATTCTTATACTTATCATGCTTTAATCATTCTCTGTTAGGCTTTTAATCCCTCAGTTTAAAGGAGGCCTCTGAAATGCAATGTACAGATTCAGGGAGAATCTATAAATCTTACATGGAAGGGTTGTAATTATGAATGGCTTGATAGACCAGCATGTGATTAGTACATCGGGTGGACATTTCATTTCCAGATAAACTCTCAAAGTTAGTTACTCTTCCCTGTTTTATATTATGAAATGCACATTAATTTATTTCAAACAAAACCTAGTCAGAACGGTATCATTTCTGAGACATAGAGGGAAATGAGTGAGGAGGAAGAAGCAAAGCAGTAACAGGAATTAAAAAATATATGTTTAAATACTTCAGTAGGGCATTTCAGCATCATTCGGCATTTCAGCATCATTCATCATTTCAGTTTGGATTATTGCAAATTCTATTGATGGAGTATCTGTCTCATTATTCTGTAAAGCAGAGACTGAGAGAAAAATCTTAGGTGATACATGGTGTTAGGTAAGAAGAATGAACATTAGGCTACAGGTGTTGCCAAGTACAAGAGCTCTCCTTCTATGTTTTCTGTTGGTGTAAATCTGGTATAGTAGTTGCGATGCATTCTTGTTGCCGAAGACGAGAGCAGAATTTGGCCTGTGCACTGATCGTAAGTAAATTAATTAGAAAAGGACAAGGAGTGGCATTCGTATTTTGTGATGTTGGTCTTATATGAATACAGAGCTGATGCTAAAGGTATATTTGGTAAGGCTTACAAAACTAGGAGAAATTAGAATTAGACACTTTTACTTGTTCTTTAACAATCTGGTATGAGTTACTTCATTTTTTAATTTCTTGTGTATTTGATAAAATACAGATCTTGCTATAGCATTTGTCATTATTCCTTTATTTTCTGTACACAGCAAAGGGTAATTACTGCAACCGTATTTTGCAGTGCAATCCCTGCTGTGTTTCTTTGTCTCTGTAACCTAAGTCTCTGGCTTGGTAAAACCTGCCACAGAGGAGACGATGAGAATCCCTGATGTTGCCAGAATGCAGGCCAGAAAGCATCATAAACTGTTTCTGATCTGTTTGCTGGATTATTACTTTAAAGCTAGCAAATGTAGTGTGTGTGTGTCTGCCTAGGGGAGGGGTTCGATTACCTGAGATTCTCTGCAGATATTAGCAGTGTCTCGTGGGGAAATCTCATTTAGTATGCAGAATAAAATCGCTGTGGCACTGATCATATGATTTGAAGACTCAATCCCGAAGCAGCACTACTGAAAGGGGAGGTGAAACAGCATAAGACACTCTGTTCAGACAGCATGAGGCTGTGAGCAGCACACGAATTTTATACAGCAGGCAGGAGGATAGCTGCTGGATTGGTCTATTAAACGTGTAGTCGGGAAACCACAGGAAAGCTTTATTTCTGGCAAGTCTGCATTTTGTCAGGATGCATCACTGCTGTTACTAGAAAAAAAGGAAGCCTGCTGCTGCGTGAGATTAAAAGGTAGAAGCAGTGATAGCTACTGAAGATCACTGTGAAACTCCTTTGATAACCACCTTAAACACCCCCTCGAGAGGGAATTTAACTGTTGGAGGGCACTGGTTCCAACTGACTGACTGGAAAGTATGGTGAAAAGGATACACGCTATGAGGAAGCATTCTACCAGGAGCAGAGCAAACTAGAGGAGAACTTCTGTCTGCATTGCTGACATTTAGGAAAAATAATACAAGAAAGCATTCTGGTGCTGAGATTCCTGTCTCTTTTTTTTTTTTCTTTTTTTTTTTTTTTTCCCTTGAGTCCTGCAGAAGAATTTTGTATTCCCCCTCTACCCACAAACACAAGGAAAACACCAACCAGAACTCAGAATACTGCAGACTTTCCAAAGAACAAGCATGGTACAAAATGTGATTTTGGTGTTTTTCCGTAGGCGACTCAGCCAAAGACCTGCTGTTGAAGAGCTAGAAAGAAGAAATATACTTAAACGTGAGTATTTTTTTCTTTTAGCATTTTATACTTATTTGTTGAAACTGATGATTACATTTCTAGAGCATGCTCTTTTATAGAGAAATTTATTCACTGTGATTATTTTCTGAACCTAAAAGTTTTCATGTTTAACATGTCCTGAGTTTCAAGTATTGCAGAAATCAGAATTTACACTATGATAAAGGCATGCAATTTAGTACAGAAAATAGTACCTCGTTCAATTTTCAGTTTTCAAATCATTTATATTGTGAATCTACTGTTATGGATACTGACAGGGGAGTAGCATCCTAGTGTCACACAGTGCAATAAGACTTTGGACTGTCATTTTTCAAGATGTGGACTGCCATGGCAAACTGTACAAGGCTAGAGTGGAACAGACAAAGCATCCTTGCAGAGGTGTGAGGACATTCCCAAAGATAAGACAAAGACATATCATCTGTGATATTAGAGTTATTAGAGGGACAATTCCAAGCCTATTACAGATGCTGCTACACAGGAATGTTACTCAACATCTTTCAAATAAACACAAAGCAGAAGCTTGCAACTCTTTTCCTAAAGTTTCTGACCCAGGCATCAAACAGATGATGCATCCCTTTCCTTAGATATATTGGGAATTCTCTAAATTAGGCAAAGAAGGGAAAGGGCTTTGGAGTTTTCTCTGCTGTTAATCTCAGACAGGAGAATGGAAGAGGTCATCTGCTTGAAGAAAAAAGTTTATTACTTCTGTTATTTTTATGGTCTATTTAGTGTTGACAGTAAAAAAAAAAACACAAAACAAACCCAACAACAACAACAAAACCAGAATGGTATGAGAATGGTTGTCTTCTCATTAAACACAATTAAAACACAAAGCCACATAGAATGTGGTTTATGTCATACAAGCAATCCTGCCTTCGGTATTTAATTCATATTTAATTATTAATATGATTGCAATTAAGTAGAAAAAAAGGTTATCTACATTTTGTTACCTACAATTTGCTGTCTCAGAACTTTCTTAGTAGTTCATAAAAAAATGCTATTGCCATTGAAGTTACCGGGGATTTCATTTCAGTTTTAACAAAAAGAAACTCCATAATCAACTGATATTTTCAGTACTCTTCCAATGCATACATTGTGCATGGTTGAATTAGATGCATCTGACACATGTGTGCAGCTAAATGAGAAACAGGATACATACAGGACACATTCTCTGAAAATGTAAATGGATGAACTTGGCCTAAATTCACCTGTCATCTACATAAGAGACAAGGAAAAACATTAACCCAGGATTCTGAAACATGTAGAGGCAGATTTTCAAGGGTCAGTGCCTAAGATCACCTCTAAAAATCTTTTTTTTTTTTTTTTTCTTTTTCTTTTGCTAAGGAAGGATCTCTGCTGAAAAAAATCTGTTCCTTTATGTTTACTTTTTTGAAGTATGCTGGTTACAACCTTAATCTGGGTTAAACTGACAAGCTTGAATAATAAAAAAGTTTGAATACATTCATATAATGAGCTTACAGAGAGATAAAGCAGAAAGAAGATAAAGCAGAATTAAAGATATTTCCTGAATGCCAGCTAAACATGCTGGTCTAGATTTGTATCTCATTTAAAGTGCTTCCAACATGGAGCAAATCCATTGACTTCAGTTCAGTTGCTCAGGCTTTCTACAGGTTCAGCTGAGATCACAGCCAGCTCTATGTATTTACCTCTTTCATTATATAAAAAGCTAAACATCTTGTGAGAGCTAAGGTCATCACTTGTGTCAATAGTAATCTTATATGGCTGGACAGATATGACAAATCCAGTCTCAGTTTCGAATGAATCTGGAAATTAGTAAACTCTCCTTTTATTAATGGGGATACAGATCTTCTTATTATGGACTTTAAAAACACCTGGATTGGGTCTGACGTGCAAAGCTGTAGCAGTATAAACACCCTTCGGTGAAATCACTACAACCTCCTCCAGCTTGTGTGTGTACACTTGACTCCTAAGTTTCTTAATGTCTTTGATGTTAATAATACACACTGCTAACAGAAGCAACATTACCCCTAAAGCTGTCTTAAGGACTAATAATTCACATTTGTATGGCTCCTTCAAAATGGGAAGCTTATTCCAAGTGCCTAAGTGCAACCACTAAGTCATTTCAAAACAAACCTTAATAAAATTGAAATGAGAGCCTTTTCATATCACCCTCAGGGAGATGGTTCTGAGATAAAAGTAGTACTTACAAAGAAAATGTAAAGCCAACACTTTCTTACAATTTTGTTGAACTTCTACTTCCTTTACTTTAATGATACAACATTGCTGGCTTACCACAGAGCATGGCAACCCTATGAGCTAAAATCAAGACCCAGGTGTTCACGTGTTCTTTCTGTATTCAGCAGAAAGCTGCCATTCACATTCAAGAAGGCAGCATCTCTTAAATCACACTGTAAAATCCCCACTTCTTTCTTAATGTCATGCACAGCTAAGAATTCCCTGAATAACTCGCAGAGCAGCGAAATGAATTATAGAACTGCACATGCCACTCCGTAATTGGGAGCTTCTTTCTACTCAGGTTTACAAAGCCAGCCCTCAGTAACAAGCGGATCTATGTGTAGGCAGAGTGATGCTGATGGGGAAAACCTCTCTGCTTTGTCTCAGTAACAATGCTTGAATTTCAGAATGCCCTTGCTAGCAGCTCCTATCAAATCTCGCTTTATATTTTCTAAACGAACTATTTCTTGTGTTTTCACATTTACCATTTTCTTGGAGCTGGGAATAAGCCCAGAACCTGCGTGAATATCTCATAGCAAGGGGCCACTGTGTATGTTCAGTATATTAAAAATTGGAAAATAATTTTCTGATCAGAAATTCATATTTGTGGTTTTATTTCAGAATTCTCTCAATGCATCTCACTGACAGGGATACCTTAAAAGGCACTATACCACAGAAAATTCTTTTCTTTTAATAAAAAATATATAGATTTAAATATCTACTCTAAAAGGGGTGAATTAAAATGTGGTGAAGCATATTAGTAAATTCTTGCAAGTATCTCTGCATCTTAGAATACACTCAACTTTAACAATTATATTCTCCTTTTAAAAATAACAGACAGCTGCTCACCGCTGACATGGCACTAATTTTAGTTGTCCTATTCTCTGTTTTAAATTTCTATGCCTTGCCAATGAATTTTCATATAGCACATTATAATATTTTGTATTCAAGTGCTTTACGTTTCTGCCATAGTCAGCTGTGGCTATGCACTTTTTTACTCTAAGCAGATACTTACGGTGGCATTTCAGTGTAATGAAACGTGTGTAAAAATATGGGAGAATAATTCATTACCAAAATTACCATTTTGGAAACTCATCTGCAGTGCTATTGTCTTTTTAAGGTGTATTAAAAATGATGTGTGTGCCTTATCACTGGAAATATCTAAAGCAAATGGTATAATAAACTTCACAGTGCTATCTAGAGATTCCCGGAGTGGTTGAACATTTTTCTCTAGGTCTGCAGCTTTGTTCAGGTCACAGGCTCATGCCTTAATTTAGTAACAGATAGTACTAGAAATAGAAACGCCATTACCTCGTATCCCAAGGCAAAGGATATATTTCACACAATGTTACAGCACTCTGGTCTATTTTTAGACCCAGTGTGTAGGAGTTATCACGGCTTGAATGTTAATAGGCACAACACACAAAAGCTAGCTGGCTTTAGGTTAGAATGAAATGCTACAAAAAGGAAACCCGTGAGGATAAAGAGGTTCTAATGTCAATGGCACATCCTGAATAGCAGAGAAAAAAGCACCCAAGTCAAAGATAACTGCTGTGGCAGTGTGACCATCTAAAGCCTGAGAATAAGGTTTTACAGGAAAAAACATACTTTTCTCCAAGCTCGTGCAATAAGTCTTTGCAGCATCTACAGCAACATAATGGCTCCAGCCATATGGAGAATAAAAATTGATGATTAACTATGGAATATTTTGATTTTCTTTCTAAAGTTTATGCAATTGGAGTTGGTGTGACTGCTGTTGGTTTATTAAATCTCTTTGGAATTGGAGTTTAGAGCACAGGAAAAGCTGACATTGGCACCAGTACCTTGTCCTCACAGAGAGGTAACTTTATGTTCTAGTAGAGCAACAGAGAGATGTACTGAACTAACAAAGCAGACAACTAAGGACCAGCTACTAACTTTTCTGTGATATAATTCTTATTGCCTGGAAGTTCGGAAACTACTGATCTTCTTCATGAGGAAAATCATCTTTTTTTTAATATTCTCTCTAGAACGAAATGATCAAACAGAACAGGAAGAAAGGAGGGAAATCAAACAGAGACTGACAAGAAAGGTAAAATCTTGTAATACCTTCTAGTAGTTTGTAGAAATTTATGAAAGCTAATACAACATCAACCAGTCCTAGAGGTCATTGCTACACAAAACCTCCCTTAATTTAACTCTTCCTCAGCAGTGCCTGAGATTGTGGTATCCAGTATATCAATTATATAACTACCCACCATGTCTCAGCTATGAGCATTGATAGAATATTTACATTTAAACTTTAAATCAAGAAATGAATACTTGCTTGCACACTGCGTATTTTCCAACTATACTGCCAGCAAAGAAGTACTTTATTCCTTGTAGCAATCAGTAGCAGAGCTGGCTTCTTGCTGAGCACCAAGAGTGCTCTCACAATAAATTTCTCTTTGCATTTAAGGTATTCTTAAAATCAGAACTAGATCTTGTTATTGTCCTGTTCCCAGGAACCCCCACTGGAATTATAAGCAAAATATGCCAATATTTTATTAAACCCAAACTGGAATTCTTACAGTGGGTCCAGTTCTGAAAACTGTGCTGCTGACTGCAGTAGAAAAGCCTTTCAGTGGAAAGTAACTCCTTACTGATGCTGACTGCAGTAAGAAAACCTTTAACAAACCTTATACTTATAACAAGTTAATTATGCCTATTTTACCTATTCTAAATTGATGCACTTTATCAATTTAAAGCTTAAAATATTTTCTTTTGTCCATTATAAAGCCACGGTGCTATAGTTGACAACTCCATTTAAACAATTGTTACTCTCCCAGCAATACTTTGAAGGACATAATTATTTCCCTGGACTTTCCAAGAGTTGTGCTTTTTCCACATTGAATTAATATTTTTTTTCCATATCTATAAATGCACACTAAGTCACGATGAGAAGCAGAAAATGTTGCACACTTTATTGAAACATTCGTTATTAATATTGGTTTTATTTTACAACACTATTTAATGCAGCTTAATCAGAGACCTACAGTTGATGAACTAAGAGACAGAAAAATCCTGATTCGATTCAGTGACTATGTAGAAGTGGCAAAAGCACAGGACTATGACAGGCGAGCAGATAAACCGTGGACAAGACTATCAGCAGCTGATAAGGTACTGACATAATTAAAATACTACTACTTTCTACTTTGTCTAAAATGCTACATTGGACTTTGCAGGCATTTAACCTCTGGGACATTTAACCTCTGTAAACATTACATGTTTTGCTGTAACCATGTTGGTGAATGCATACTGTCATAAAAATGCTATTTATCCATATAATGATCAGTGATCAGTAAAACCCAAATATTCAGCATCTCTACTGGCATAGTATGCATTGCTGTGCCCAATACCTATCATTTCTACTTAATGAAACTTCTGTTCTGCTCTGCGAATCTGGTATTTTACAATGCTTATAAATATAACATTATTTAACTCTATTTTATTTTCAATTCCTAGGCAGCAATTCGGAAAGAGCTAAATGAATACAAAAGTAATGAAATGGAGGTACATGCATCAAGCAAACATTTGACAAGGTCAGTCTTCCAGCCATTTATTTCTATTGCCTGATAATAACTAGTCTCTGAGTCCTGAATCTATAGATTTTGCTCTTACATGCTGGATGTGGGAACATAGGGAACATAGGCACATTTATTTTAAAAGGAAATGGAAACATTTCTCATTCCATTCATAACTTTGCTTTTCTGATTTATATACAAATATTTATAGATAGTGTACATTAGCATGTACTGAGGAGACCCCAGACCTGTTCCAGAGTATCACTCTGCTTGAATACTTTGCAACTGAGATTCAAAAGCTATGGTAAAAATTTAAATGTAGGGGTATAATATTGAGAAAACAAATGGACAAAACTCCCCATGATGTTCTTTAAAGCAGATGAACAACTGAATACTGCAGTATACTTGAGTGTGTAACCTCATTAAGCCAAACACTGTAACTTTCTCATAAATGGGGGAGTAATACCCATTAAAAAAGACTTGTAAAATTTTTGTTTCAACAAAAAAATTGTAAGAGATTCAGCCTGCAGGTTTCAGTATCACTTGAATGTTAGTTGCCACTGGAACCCCCTCAAAGCACACTTAATGCTGGGCCAGCAGGAAAATCAAGAGAGAAAACTGGCCTGGAAGCTTGGCACTGTCCGAACACGTGGGCCACTGTGCATCAAGTCTGTCTTGCACTTGCCTCATCACAACACCGATTACAGGTTCTAGGTCTAAACGGTTATAAAAACGCTGGGATTTTCCAAAGGAGAATGACTATGAGAAAAGCTGATTCCACAGCCATTAAGTTACTTGCAAAAAGACTCTGTCACTTACAGAAAACAAAAACCAACAACAACAACAAAAAACCACTTAAATAGCAGTCAGCTATTTCGTGCAATTTCTGTTATGTCTATTAAGTGAGTCCAGTTGCTCTTAAAAGACAATCTGGGGAGTTGTTGGTAGCACCGTGTACTCTTGCCCTGTCTGTAAGCATTCCCAAGGGTGCTTGTTGCTAAAGCTGCCCAGCTCTGTACCGAGGAGCATGGGGTACAGTCTCACAGTGTGGAAGGCTCGCTTCAGCAGTGTCTGGGCCTGCATTTCTGTGTTTGCTTCTGAACGTGGAATGAATCTGATCTTAAGGGAGCTTTGTATGCTGAGTGAAAAGATGATCTAGGCAAATACACTTGAGTCATAAATACAATGTATGTTGATCTAAATGCTACAATTATAGAATTCTAGACTGTTCATGCCATCATTAGGGCCCTTCTAACTACAGAGTTCAGGCTCAACGTCTACGGCAAGATACCAGTGCATTGATCGAGTGAGATGGGAACATATGGGTGGGCTGCAGTTTCAGGCAGGAATTGAAAGATACCTTCTCTAATTGCGCTACCTGGGGAGTTTAAGTAGATTATAATGATGTATTTTAAAATTTGGTCAGGATATTAGGCGCAATACAGGCTTACAATTTACAATTACTGCTAAAACATTACAAATGACTGAGACTTTAATTACATATTTCAGCTAAGAGAACAAGCCTACAGAGCAACAGCATATTCATTCCAGACAGAATGTAAGACTACCATATATTAATCCAACGGTGTATCTTCATATGTTCCAAAGCATCAGCTCAGAATTGCTTTATTCTTACAAAATAACAACAACATGGCCCAATAAAGAATAATACTGACACTGACAAACAGCGGCCTAATTACTAAAAGAAAAAACAAACAAAAGATACACAGCTCCACACCTGTATTTGCATTGGCACTCCCAAATAATTGGAAACTGGTTTGTCTGGACCTTGAGGAATGTAACTACACAACAGTCATGATATGCAAGTGGAAATGTGTCAGTGAAAATTAAGGCTTCAAGCTGCTAATAGTTTTCAATACTGTTAATATACCTTTAATGAGAATTAATATATTTTTTTAATGTTAATCTAAACCATATATTTTAAAAAATGTACTTTTAAAGAATTTTGAAGTAGATTGAAAAAAAATGTTTTCTGTTTCTCCTAGATTTCACAGGCCATAGAAATTTTCTTCTGAGAAGAATCTGTCTACTTTTTGATACTGCTGCTGAACACACATCAGGGAACGTATGAGTCTTTCCCTGAAGTTCGGTCCAGGATACCTTGATGTTTATGCGAAAGGAGGACTCTGCAGATGAAAACTCCGCAGCACTTACATAGAGAAAGTAACACCAGAGATGAACTTCACTCTGAAGTCAGAAGAGTGATGGCCTGTGGAGCGAGATGATCAGCTGAGAAAGACTGAATGAAGTAAAGCTACTTGAAAGAACCTACTACTCTCCTTTACCACTTGTTTCAAACTGTTTTGCAGTCTATCATGGAAAAGGAGATGTTGTGCATGTACAGGCTTTACCATTCCAAGGCCTCTGACATAAATGGACATGACACACTGTCATTCAGTATTACGTTGACAAGACATTTTGAACTTACCACAATTAGTTTGTAAAACACTTAAGTTCATGTTCTAAAAACTAATTTAATGTATTATAATTTCATTCTTTTTTTATATAATGTCTAACACAGCTGCAAGCATTTTTGACTCCTGTTACTTTTGTTCTTTAATTAAATGACTACTTATTGCAGGAAATGAACATGTTTCCTAAAGCTGTTTTTTTTCCCAGGGACAGTTGGGAAGGGAAGAGATTGCAATTATTATGTATCAGATCATATCATTTCTTTATTGACAGTCTTCAAAAAGATGATTTTAACTAAGATTTCCATCTTATGCAATATCAATGTTTTGCGCCAGGTCCTTTGAATGTGCGTAACATGATTGTAATTTACAGTAGCTGAAGTTCTGGCCCTCTGAAGAATTATAATTAAGTTCACTGATATTCTCATTAACAAATTATTAAATTGGATAACCATACATAACCAGTTGATGTAAAAATGTACTTCCATGTTTAGCAAACAAATTAATTTCAATGTTTTTTATTAGTAAAAATGTATAGTAGTAAAATGTTTCAGGATTCCTTGATAGTAAGAGGAAAGAAGTTACTTGATAACAAAGAGAATTGGTTTAGAAAAATGTAAATCCAGACATTTCTAATAATGCTTGACATCTAGAAGCACCTGAGAACTCTTTTCAAAATACTTCTAGAAGGAAAAAGTTAGAAAAGAATACAGGTACCTGGAAAACATGCCTTACGAGACAACGACAGAATGGAGCAAACTCCTAAGACAAAACCTTCTCTGCAAGAGTTTTAAATGACATCTTTTTAGGAAGTCGTTCAGTGTCAAAAAATCTGAAAAAGGAGCTTTGTTGAGATTATCTCCGTGAAACATGAAAATAATCCAGAAAATAAAGGTATGTAAAATTGTTTGTATAGAATACTACTAAATTGCTGCAAGCTGGTGAATAGAATCAGTGCAAACAGTGGATGCAATTTCTGTTCTCTTCGGTGCTCAGTGTGGGGACACAAGAACAAAAATAGCATTACATTTTCAGTAAACTAACATTTACAAGTGGAAGGTAAGAACATACAGTGCAGCAAAATATGTCAGTGACGGCAATGCTTGAAGAAATTGATGAATCTCGGGAGATGCTCATGCTTAGGACCAACAAAGTTGACATTGATAATTTAGCTTGCTCTGTAGCTAGCTGTAATTTTTATACAACTTTTTAATGTTTGACTTACTTCTCAGTTGAAGACTTGAATCACTGAATTACTTGATCCAAAGATTTTTTTTTTCTATTAATTGCAGTTTTATAACTTGGCTTTTCACAGAAATATGTAACATCGTAACTAGCCTTTTAACATACCTTTAATTATATTTATCAACAATTTTTATTAATAAAATATTTATTAACAATATAATGTGTAATATACAAAAAGGGTAAAAAGAACAGGAAGAAATGTTTCTTAAGCAGAAGAACCATTTTTAGCTTAGAAACTGTAGATGACCCACTGTTAACTACAAACTTGGCTAATAATCCATGAAGGTAACGCTCCTATTTAGCACAGACTAGCAGACTTTCCTTGATAACAAAATGTATAAAATTATGTCTAAAAATATGTAATAAAATATTTTAAGGGTACCTTAGAGCAGTTTTTAAAATTCCAAACAATGTCTATGAGCTGGATTACTAATGCAACTTAGCCATCTTGCAGTTATGCAGCGACATGCTTAGCTTCTTCCCCATGTCCTCAGCTGTCCCCTCATTGCAACCATCCCAGCCTTCTTTTTGCTTCAGTCTGGTAAGAGACAAAACATTGTGACTATTTCAGAGCCACAAATGATCAATGTCAGATAACTGGTGGGCAAATTCAGTGAATTTGGTTATATTTGAAATACGTGAAAAATGTGAAATATAGTTAGCTTAGGGAAGCTATTTTCCTTATGCTATTCTTTACCTAGTGAGGAAAAAACAAACAAACAAACAAACGAGTTCTGCAGCAAACAGTTTCTATCACTTTAGTTGTCTGCTTCGAATGACCTCAAGCTTTCCCATCCACAAACTGAAAAATAAGCAATTTTACTGTGCTCAGTTTTGCATTTGTTAATATTCTGTCATGATATGCTTCATATCTATGGCTTTGTTAAATTTGTACCTGCTCAACATGTTTAGAATTTAATGGAGTGGGGTAACAACTAATGGATGGACAGCACAAGTTCATACTTCTATTTCAGCATAAGTTTTTATTAAAGATAGCACTTTTTCCCAATATGCACTCAATGTAAGAAATGAACTTTGGCTGTACACCACACTTCTTAACATCCTGTACAGTTAAGACAAAATCCTGTTTCTAATACAGAGTAGATCACTAAAGGAAATCTTTACCATCTCTTGAGGTCCATCTAGTGGAGATAACAGTGATCACAGGCTTAAAAAAATATCAAACTCAGAGGCTCAAAAATTAAAAGAGGACCCCATGCACCTACACAGATGGAATGAATGGACCAAATTATATTATGGTCATTTCAATACATTTGTGTCCATGACGAACAGCCTTCTATTTTTAGCTTTTAGTTCATAAGAAATATTTTACAACTATTTGTTTACAATAAGCTACTACCCGTCTATGATGTAAGCAATTACATTAAGTAATTACACCAATTATTCTCCATGCTACTTTCAGCACGCATGGGACTGAAATCAGACAGAAAGCATGTGTGCTGTTAAAGACAACCAAGTGTCAAAATAAGAGGTATAACGGTAAAGGCCTGTAAAGCAACTAAGCTCGGGGGAACTGTTACCACAAAGTTGGCCAATACATTATTTTGAGACCATGGTGGTCATAAAATCAGCTACAGAGGAGTGTGTAGCCTCTTTGACGTAGCTCCAGAAGCTGTGAAGTTGTACAAGTGCCGTGCTTACTGAGCCCAGGCTCCTGAGATGTTGTGAATCTTAATCTGGAATCAGTTCCATAGTAAATAGGTAGCTCTGCATATGATGATGTAGACAACCTCAAAGACAGGCACGTTCTATGAGTTATTCTCTACATCTGTTACTTCTCCTTGATGAGTTGTAAGTTTTTAATAGCTTTCATTTAAGTTCTGTTAAAAAATGGGAATTAAAGATATTGTTCTGAGCCTGAAAAAATTACAGTATATATATGCAGGATTGCAGGTTAAAAAGGCTAAAACGATTGCTAAGGAACTATAAATGCAGAGCAGTTTAAGGCTTATGTATTTATGATGTACAAGTTCTAAGCTAGTATTTATCTTAAAATTAAACAGAACTTGTAGTCAATATATGGCAACAAAGGAAAAAGGTAAATTATGACTCAGTGGTGGTTCTCGGACTACATAGATTTCAAAGATGTCCTATGCACATGGAACAGACAATGTGAGTATATAGGACATTTCTGAGCTATAGACAGTAGACCCTCTTACTACTGTCCAACACAAAATATTTGCTCAGCAATGTTTTCTTTGACTGCAATGCAAAAAGGTATTGCTACTTCAAAGCAGAATGGTAATGACACCATTTTGTAAAAACAAGACAGACGGTATGTATTTTTATTGAAATATTTAATACAAATATCTGCAACATAGTTCAACCATAAATGTTTACAGTCATTTTCTGGTAGGAACTTCTGCTGAAATCATGTATCATAGATGAATAGGACTGAGATTAGCACATGCTATTTGAACCCTAAATAATTTGACTGTGTTCTGGATCAGACAAAAGAAATATTCTGTACACACAGACCAAAAACATAGATCTGAAGTGAAATTTGAAGTGATTTCTCTAAAATTCAGTTAAATAACCTATACAAATGTTAATAAAGACTTCTTCAAAATAGCATATGCTAAAGATCCAAAAAATTACATATTGCATTTTAGCATATTCAGTAAAATAATTCCAATAAATTGTTTCTAATAAAACAAGTCTTATTCAAAAGACTTTAATCTTACTAAGGAAAATATACTTTCATTACAATTACTTCCTTAAGTAAAATAAATAAATAAATTTAGTTGTCAAATTTTACATTAAAAATGAGTTTATGTTCAGCTTGAATTTCAGGAAAGTGTCTGAAAATATTACTTTAGAATTCTCGATCTTCTGACAGAAACAATGCCTGCAGTCCTCTGCGAACATTAATCAATTCCTCTTCTTGCTGTGCAAAAAGCATTACAATTATCACACATTTGAAATAAAACTTTTTAAAAAATATTGTAATATTGTAATTCTGGTGCATAGTGACCTGCTTCTAACATATCTGAAATAAGATACCTTTCCATGTTATCATTCAACATACTAAGACTCAGAAATAAAACAGTATATCCATATCTACCTGATACTTTCATCACTCAAGTAAAAGGCTTAACCTATAAAATGTCAGTGATACGATGATTCTAATTCATTTTTATTCTTGATAGTGTAACAAATTAGAAAAAAAAAATAAATTCCAACATTCAAACAACTATATTTACATTATCATTAATAAATAAAAAAGAAAAGGTAACTTCCTTTACCATTTCTTTAAGAAATTTATCTTGAAGTCCTTTCATGTCTTCTTTCATAAGATGCATCTATAAAAAGATACTCATACTGAATGTATCCTCTCTGCTTGCAATTAGTAACATTTTCAAGATGACAATTATATCCCTAAATGCTTTATAAGTGAGAAATGAAGAGATGTGCATGCATCTACCCGCTTACGGAAAGGGATGTTTGCATCTGAGTTGTTCTTTCTTGAATGGTTTACACTGGTAAACACAGTCACAGAATACAGTGTAAGCCTTGCAGCAATTTTCTAGGTAACTGCAGACACCTTCTGACAGGTTAAATCTAGCCCTAAAACACTGAATAGTGTTACATTAAAAATATTTTATGACAATGAAAAGCCACAAAAATACCTAGGTAGCACTAATGTAATTGTGAGGATGAGGAATTCTTTGGGGAAAAAAAGGCAATACTAGTATCTGTTAGCATAATGGAAGAAACAAACATGATTAAAACCAGCGAAGAACTAAAAGCTTGTATTACCTGTGAAGTAAAAATATGTTCTTCATAGTCAACAGTATGGTAGATGTTCTTTTCAAACGATGTTTTCAGGATCTGAAATCTAAAGAAATAAAAAGCAATTCAAATAGTTTTGCTACATATGAACATTTCACAAGTATCAAGAGTACATCCCATTATTTGCAGTTTAATAGTACTTAAAAACATTAATAATTATTGAAGAAAAATTACATTTTTCCAGTACATTTTAATCTCATTTTCTCATCTCACCTACTATCCTTATTTTATGGAAGACAGCAATTGTGTAAAGAACTGTTAGCTGGCTTAACTTAAACCTTGAATTTACAGAAGAAAACAAGTTTCAAAACAGCACTAGTGAAAAGCACTAACCTCTGTTGCTCATTTTTCATGTACATACTTAAAGTCTGCTTCTGTTTTTTCCAAAAGGTCTGGAGAGAAAAATATTAACAAGTAACAGTCAGCAGTAACTCATATTTAACTAAAACTGACTATTGTGAATAAAATAACCCATACTCACAGCCTAAAAAAAGTTTAGTTAGCAGATAAGGCACTTCTGGAATTCTGTTTTCACAGAAACAATTTTGTCAGAAATCTGTAAACCTATTGTGCCTAAGAGTTTCAAAATGATGGAAAATATCCATAACGTTTTAATCAGATTTTCCATACATTTAAGTGTGATTAAAAGAAAAAATAATAACGAAAAGCCTTCAGAGGAAAAAAAAAAACAAACAAAACAAAACAAAAAACAAAAACAAACAAACAAAAAAACTACTGAAGTCTTGTGTTAACATGATTATTTGTATATTGATTTTACATTACAGCAAGTAGCAGACAACTGACTTGTCTTAGAACACACATCACATCAGTTTCAAATGCCTACACACTGTACCTGAAATACAAGCCAGCTGAAAAAAAGCATATGAAATGGCATACACAGCCCGTTAGAAGTAGTACGAGTAGTTTATTCTAGGAAAAAAAACACGTAATGGTGATCTAGAAATTCTTACAGGACCGCATAAGCCAATCCAGACATTTCAAATTCATTATTTGAAATCTAAATCAACTTTAAGGAAGAACAGAAAAGCTTTCCAAAATTAGAATTAATAATATAAATATCCTATGAGCAATCTATAGATTTCAGAATAACTCATTTTTCTCCATGATAAAGTAATTAAAATACAAACCGAGAATTCTTTTTCCATGTTTTTCAGGGACTGGGAATCTTTCTCAAAATTTTCAATTTCCTCAAGGATAACTAAATGAAATTTGTCCAGCTGTCTAATCCTACCAAAACAGAATGAGTTACCTTTAGAAGACATTCATTGCGTTTTAAGTGCTTTAAAATAATTATTTTGTTACACACCTGCATTCATGAAGCTGGTAATTCATTGTTGCTAAATGCTGGTGGGCAGCTCTTAACGACTGCTTTGTAAAATGATCCATTTTTTGTGAACGGCTCTGTAAAGATGTTTGAACATTACTTTCAGATTATTTCCACTTGAAGAAAAAAATATATTATGTTTAGCACTGTAATTATTACTAATACCAATAGTACCACGTAAAAAAACTTTTTTTTAGATCTCCTTATAGTTAAGGAAAAAACTTTCTGTTAATGAAATGTTTATAATTATGGGTTTATGTCTTTGATATTTTCTTAGAAATACACTATTTGAAAAATAGATTTCCTGAAAATAGATAAAGTAAATATGGAGTGAATGCTGTGTGCTTGCAGCTGTCTTAGAGGAACAAATGCATTATTTAGGCTCGTGTTTTTCTTTTAGCTAGTAAATCACATCCATAGTGTTGATAATTTGAAAAGAACCAAAATGCAGTAGTCTTGTTATGTGAATAACATAGCTTGTTTTAAAATAAGGGACAGGATTAAAAATAAAGCATATCTGGGAAAGAAAATCATTGGAGGGTTAAGTACATAATCAAATTGAAAAGACTTAAAGAAGCAACATTAATTCTGGGATTTCTTAAAGTTCTATGCACTTAGCTATCTTCATGGTTTTTTAAGTAAATTCCACAGCGTAAGACAAAACTATTATTCATATGCACATGTAACTGCACACACAACTAATATTGTATATAAAGTGTCTTGCCTCCATTTTCTTAGTAAATTCTTTTTGGAACTTCTGACACATACTGATAGTTGAATAACCAGGTTCCCAGACATCCTCACCCAAAACAGATGGATCATTTACAGATACAGTAGATAAGGTTTCAGACACTGAAGAGATGTAAAAAAAAAAAAAAAAAAAAAAAAAAAAGTAATGTCACAATTCAGTGTGAAGAAGTTGCCTATCCGTAGTTACAACCTAGATAACCTCTTGTTAAATACAGATTAATTGCACCAATTATATGGCTGGGGCTAGCTTCTATTTTCAGATCAATTTACTGACTTTTTAAGTAGAGATAGTTTCTAAATATTTAGGTCTTTTTTATTTTTGTAATTTGTTTTCTTTGAAACATGCTTTTTAATGGATGTTACTGTTTTTGGTTGAAACTTTAAATTATTATGCTATTTTCAACTTTTGCACAACTATAATCAACTTTTGTTTCATAGTTAACCTCTGTAAGTAAACGTGTCATCTGTTTTGAATAGTTTTCTAGGCTGCAATTTCGTTCTTCTGCTTCCTTTCTTTTCCTCCTCTTTGGTTGTTTCTACTTCATCAAAATGGCTTTCTGTATCACTCTGGTACCTTCGTTTCAGAAATGTATGTACAGTCGGTCCTTTAATAAACATGAAAGCAATGCTTAACTTTAGGATTATTTAGAACAATGACATTGCAAGATAAAGAAGACTGTTGTCCCTTTGGATCAAAACTTTAGCGGTATGTTTCTTTACAGCTCAAAAACCATATAAGAATTAATGAGCATTGCATTTGTAAAGGGCCTGTTCAGTACGTACAAGCACTTGATGTAAATGACCAGAACTTTAGTGGAATACAGAACTCTTTTTGAGCCACACAAGACTCACTCATTGAAGAAATTCACTATAAGCCCTCTATACTTGATAATATTGTTTTCCCATTTTTTTCCCAGTATGGACATGTTGGAGCCCATGAAACATGTTGGAGCCCATGTTTCAGGTTTTTTGGGGGTACTTAAAGCAGCAGAGAAGAATAAGAATAAAAATTGAACAACACTGAAAATATAACAAAAAAAGAAAAAAAATCAAAGAGTTGCAACATTTTTCTAAGCCAAATAAATGTTTTTCTTAGCTGTTTAAATGTCTGTACCTGACTTGTGCGCAGGGTCATAATGTTCTTGACTCCAAGACTGTACTTTACTTCCACTGGAAATGGATAATGGAGATGTTTCCTACAAGAAATGCCATTGATTTATTAGCTTCTACAAGAAAGTGCTTTTAGAAGTCTTTGTCAGAAATCCACATTTATGTTGCTTTTCATTAAACTATGAATGTGAGAACAACTATAGGAAGGAAAAATTAACACATGAATTACTACTAAGTCTCATTACATGAAAGCATGAAAGAGAAAAATAAAATTTTTACCATTTTAATACATAGTGATAGCAGTAAGATAAATGCCCAGTAAGGTCAGTTTCTTCCAACAGTACATAAACAAAAATTATTTCTCAATGGAGTCACTAGTGCTTTTTTCACCAGAAAAAATACTTGGGTTGAAGGTATAGTTTGTTTTTATTTGTCAGTGCTACAAGTTATATCAAGTAATACCTTCCTGTTAAAACTGAGAGCACTTTTCCACCCCAAGAATTTCTCCATGCCAATGTCATAATTATGCAATCTATAAAAGATCTTTTATTAACTTTTTAAAGTTAAGAAGAAAATATTTGCTTTTTTCTTTTTTGAAGATATTAATAATTAGCCTTGTTGGGACCCAGTTCTTTAACTGTATCTGTCAGATACACAATTCCTTAAGTTATTTCAAATATATAAAAATTAACAAGTACACATTATATCAAGTGTTCAACATTAAGAAAGATCCATTCACCTAAAACCTCGCCAACTGCAACGTAGATATAATGGATGAAAAGAAGCTGCAGCTCTTTTCTTTAGAGAAATGGATTTAGTAACATACCTCTCCTTTATTTTTGATGGTAGGTTTGGTGATATCTTGTAGCTTTCCTTCAACAGAAAGTTTGTCTGAAAAGCCATGTCTAAAACTCAAATTTTCATTAGCATCACATGTTTCAGATACAGATTCCTTTGTATGTTTTCCACTGACTGTTTTATATGGGATTACTGGAGTTAAGTTGAGCTACACATAAATAACAAAATCATTATTGAAATGAGATGTACAAGAGCATAATACATGTAGCAGCTGAATGAACATCTTCAGTTAAAATAACTGTAGAGAAACTTTAATATTCTTACCAAAGATGACGCAGTTATAACTGGTGAGAAACTTTTATTTCCAAATGTTAACTTTTTAACAGTCATTTCAGGGGACTGATTTAGACATATAGTTTGAAAATTCTTTTTTTGTGGACAGGGATTATTAGGAGAGATTCCTTTCCCAAAGTTTAATGTTTCCCTGTTTGGTGTTGACTCCTGAAGACCAGGTGATCCTTCACTAGAAATATGCTCTTGAGTAACATCTCCCTCTGATAATCTCTCAGCACCTAAGAAACAGTTCCCAAACTGTAAGTGTGAAGAATGATACTAAAAAGGTATGTTAAAGCCCCGTACCGCCAACTGTCCCTACTCTAGCTATTTACAAGTGTCAGATGGGTGAAATTTTATTTTACATATTGCTATAATTCTTACCACATTGAGCTTGTTGCATCTTCCACATTACCAGATTAATTCTAACAGCCTACTTTCACTTATGTATTATATAACAATATTATGTCAAACAACTGCACAAACCTATAAAAGTTGTAATGACATACTAACACATTTTCTTAAATTATGTGGCATACACAATGAATTGGGAGATCTCATATTTTAAAAGCATGAATTAAACATAAAATTTTATTACTGTGATAATCTTCATTTAAGCTCCAACATTTGATATGGTATCCCTATACAAAAAATCCGAATACATACCTCTCATTGTCTCAAGAGATGCTGGACTCTCAGGTAATGACATTTCAATTTCCCTTTCTTCATCAGAGTTCTTTGATTTCATAAATGCTTTATTTACATAGTCTACTACTGCCTTTGGCTCCAAAGATACAGTATTCTGAAGTTTCTTCTGCTGATCACCATTTCTGTTTTCCTCATTCATAGGTTTCTATTAAAATAATGTTTATATAAACACTTCTAAACACATAAGCAAATATAAGCATATATATATATATATAAAGAGTTTATTATCTATGTGCATAGTTGAATAAAAAAAAGGTCCAAATAGGAAGATCATTGGAAGTACTTAAATACAAGGCATCAGGTGTTCTAATGTCAATAAGCATTGAATTTGCATAATTCAACACCTGAATTTCTATTCTTATTAAGTTCTTATTAAGTTCTTAACTATTACAGACAAATACTGATGTTTCAGGATTTAATGAATTAAGTTTACAGGCTTATCCATATATATTGAAACATTATGCTAAAAAGAAACGAAAAAGTTTTAACAATTGTCATTGCTTAATTTACTAAAAACCCTACTTAGATATTCAACAAATGTACTGACACACCTCCTATCAAGTCAGCATTTTCCATTGTATTCAGAATAGGCATAGCATTACCTCTAATAACACTCTGGCTTACTGAAGTCTAAGTAAAAAGTAGATCAGAGTCTATTTTGAAAAATAGGGCAGAAGTACATTTTTAAGAATACAGTGCAACTGTATACCTGTATTTTTGATTTCTCCTTCTTAGAGGTACATGCTGAATATTCCCTTTCACTCTCTGACTGCTCTGAGCTGGAAGGTTCTCTGTAATTTTTTGCTAATGCTGCTTTTCGAGGTCGTTTTGTTCTACAGGTTTGTTCTATAATTTCATCTTGTCTTGAAGCTTGTTTTTTATGTTCAGTTTCCTTCAGAATAACAAACACTTCTCAATTTATATCACAATATTTAATAAGTGATAATAGGAGAGTAAATAGTAGGCTGTTTCAATGTTGGTTAGTTAGGTACTTGAAGACCTCTTCAGTTTTCATTGACATGGCCTAGACATCACCACTAATACATACGTAGAGTGATGTTTTCGTGTTCACAATTTACTCTGAGTGCAAATATAGCTTTAAGCTACTAACATTAAATAGATTTGAATGATTATTGTACAGTCTGAGACACCAAAGAGTGGTTTTGTGGGGCAGGGGAACATGGTGGGTTTTTATTTGTCTTTAAAGCTGTAGCTTACAAATATCTACAAGCATCTTCCATTAACATGCTCATAATCACTCATCAATCAATTCATTACACCAATTTCAATAGGCTTACAGTATTTTTCAACTATTATTCTTTACTAACATCAAACACTTTTCAGTTTCAGTACATTACCTATACTCATTTAAAGAAATTATAGTCTCAAAGCCATTAAAAAGCAATTAAGCATATTAGCCACACGAAAACCCTCACTGAACAGCTAATGACCTATTCAGTGGAGTAGATTGTTATTAAGCAGTAAATAGGCATAATCAATGATTAAGTAACAAAACTTAACGTCTTGA
The DNA here is from genome assembly GCA_011076525.1 of Nettapus auritus. Lineage (NCBI taxonomy): Eukaryota > Metazoa > Chordata > Aves > Anseriformes > Anatidae > Nettapus > Nettapus auritus. Next base: position 11,409,837 of record CM021784.1, read on the forward strand.
TGGACAATAATCGTTCTAATTCACAGCTAGCATTACGCCAGAAATACTTCCTAAATACTATCTAAAAATATAGTACCTGAAAACAGCTAACTGCATTTAGAAAAGGATTTTGAAATAAGCATGAAGAAATTGCATATATTTATGAAATATAATTTTAAAAGAGTTGTAGTGAGTGAAGATATTTAGAATATTAAAAGGCTGCAAATTTACATTTACCTTTTTCTTTTTTGCCGTTTTGCCTTTAGATGTATCCATCTGGCAAGCAGGTTCAGAGAATTTATCTGCTGTTACAACACAAAGTTAGAAAAAATACAGGATCATAATAAAATGTTCAACATTTCAAGGTTTAGCTGTAAAATCATGAAATCACTTTTATGCCTATGAACATGGTTCAGTAAACTGCCTTCAGCGCACTATTTAAAAATCCAAAGTTTTTTCTTGAAAACAACCTCACCATCTACAATTATTTCCTGTATTAAAATAGACCTTTTGGAAATTAACCTTCCTAAATGATTAGGAGAATTAATCTAAAAAGCCCTTATCCTTGGAAACAGGACAACTAAAACCTACTATATATACAAAAAAGCACATTACATGCTGTACAGTATCTATGGGCAAATTTTATTGCAGCACACTTAAATAAAAAGAAAGTTTCTTACTTTTGCCTGCATATATTGATTTTCCTAAGCTTTTATTTCTACTATAATCGATTAACTGGGGTTTAGATTTTGATTCGTGTAGCCAGCTGATGTCTGTCTTGCTGTCATCACCTCTGTATTCTGTGTCTGTGTCACTGAAGAGATGCTTCTTGTCCCGATTGTTTCTAGTCTATAAAAATAAGTTTTCCTAAGTTATTCATTTACTTTTAATTTACCTTTCACTTACATACTTGGTATTTAAATAAAGGAAGACAAACTGTTTTGTTTCCACAAAGTTCTGAGCCTTACTTTTTTTCCTGCTTTCATTTCAGTGCTAGTTTTAATTTCATCTGGATTCCTTGATTAAAAAAAAAAAAAGAAAAAGAAAAAAAAACACCTTTAAACAATAAATCAACATCTAAATCTTTCTGCTTTTCATATGATGTATGGATTAAGGATTCAAACAGATGTACTTTTGTTCTCAAATCTATTTTGGAAAGATCTGTTCACCTTAAACCTTAAAGAATATGTGTATTTGCTAATGATCAGCAACAATACATTTATCAGTAAGTCCCTTTGCAAGCAGGGCATTAACCAAAAACTACCCCACTCTGTTTAGGAGGTTAAATCCCTGTAATATTCCACAAATACTAAAGCTGCTTTCATCATGAAACGCAATCAGGTTTTTTCAATTTTTATCAGGTTGTAGAAAACTTAGACATGTTTTCCAAAGCAAAATGATAAAACAGACTAGGAGACTATGCAGCTATGTTTACTGCTTGAAAAAAAACAATAGTCAAGATACTAATGTCATGCATGCATTCCCTGGATTGTCATAATGGAATGCTGGGGAATGCAGACAGTACTACACTTGCTTATCCCCAGGAGACTAGGGCACAACATAACATCTCTACCCTTTTTTCTTTGGATCTGTACGAATGTTCTGTTCCTTAACATGACAGTCTTGGATCTAAAAAACATAAATTAGAATAAATGACAAATTTCATTCAAGATACAGTTTAAACAAAATTAAACAGGCCATCAAATAACACAGTTAAGGGCTTTTCTATACTCAGCGATTAACTTACTATGATTAATTTCTATCTTAGAAATTATTTCAGAACAGAGCTGATAATTAAAACCAGCTGGACTGACTAAAGCTTACGTATCTCCAGCTAATACATTTGCTTCCAACCACTTGCCTTCCAACCACTACCTTCACCTATTCAATATGCCATAAAAGGCAAAATATTGTCTCTTGTCATCCTTTGCTTTTATTTTAGCTACATTTTCTTGTTACACAGCTAGGAAAAGATGTCTTTACAGGATGCGATGTTGGAAAGAAGGCAATAACGATTTTTTTTATATATATCTTTTAATAGATACATAATACTTTCTACAAACTGTTTCATTCTTAATTCAGGAAAACAATGTAATAGCTTTAAGCGGCCAGCACCTTATGATAGCATATATCATTATACATTTGAAAGCAATGGAGGTGCTTATATATGTACAAAACAAGGACTTGGCAAACTGTTTTCCCCCCACATCTTACAGTGACACTAATTTGAATTTTTAGATGTTAACTATACTTTCGGTAGACATAATTTTCATTTGATAGAGCTGCTTTACATTCTCTTCATTACATACCAGTTTCAACTATATTCTTACCCCTAGCTTTATTGTAGGCTCATCAAACCCACTGATGTTAAAGTTGTAGACATCATCCCTGTCAAACAGACAGAGATCAATTTTGTAAGTACATAAATTAGTATTTCTCATAGTTTGATAAGGGTAATTATAAATTTTGTTTGAAAACTTTTTAACTACTTACACAACATGACAAGCAGTTGTATCAAGGAAAGTAGTAGTTTTCAAGCTTCTATCCTGAACTTTTTCCTAGACATAAATTGGAATTTACTCATGTCAAATTGGGACTAAGTACAAACTGTCACTTCCCAAAACAAGTTTTTCAGCATGAACTTATGGAAAAACCTAGCAACTTTTCAGACTTGCACTTGATTACCAATAATGCAATATGGCAAATGTAAAAAAGAGCTAGTAAGACCTTCTTTTAGAAATTATCCTTTAAGGATGCTATCCTTTATGGATGCTAACTAAACCTTGCATCAATTGTTTTCCCCCCCAAACATTCTGTACTTTCTGTATCCTAGCTAGACCTCATTTAAGGATTCTGTAGTCTCATTTAGACCAGCTTGATGATTATAGCATTTTAATTGTAAATGTTTAGTATTGCTATGCTCAAAATTAAAGAGTTCCTATTATTCACAAGGAAACAGTCTCTATTGCAGAATATGTAAACAGAAATTAATTGGGGTTTCTCTGGCTAACAGTTGCTCATAAAAATATTATTCCAGAAAACAAATGAACATATATATAAAATATGTTTAGACAGTTAACACTCAATGCAGAATTATCACTAACTTCTACAGAGTTGTTTAACATTAATAATTGTAAACTTTCAATTTCCATCTACTAGGTTCCATCACATATGCACACGTTTATTAAGAAAAAAAAGGAACAAAATCAGTAACTCAAATTACCTTAGTAACACTGAAACAAGATTTACTTAAACATGGTCTGAAAAAAAAAGGGTACATTTTGTTAGATCCTACTTAGAATATATATAAAAATACTGTTTATACAAATAAAAGCCTTATGCAACACAAATTTAAATGTATTCAGATATTTAAATAGTAAAACAAGTGGCTAAAAATAGGTCAGCTCCCATTCATTTTTGTGCTTTACAAAAGCTATGTACTTAGCAGCTAGGTAGATGCTACTACGTACACGCCCTGCATGTCTTCCAAGGCACTATCCAAAACATTCAGAAGGTGAAGTAGCCTAACAACTACTCCATTCTCTTGTCATCCAGTTAGTATCAAACTGGAAAGGAGGACATGTAATTATATGTAAAGTACATTTCCATGTATCAGTGCAAGGTAACACTAGCCTTCTCATTTAAGAATTTGTTAATTTAAACCATCTAACAGCCAACTGTTTCAAGAGAAGAGAACTAGGAACACTTTAGATCATCAGAACATTGACAAATTAACCCAATTTTGAACCTTGAATGAAGAAGATAGGATGGAGACACTCAGTATATACTGTGACCATCAACTACTCCAGCTAAATTCTCTCTAAGGAAAGTTCCCTGAATGAATGAGTGAAAGAGCACTAAATCAAATTTCTAACTATTTCAACTATTGCAACTACTTGCCTCCTACTCTTTCGTACTATGAGGTTTATCAGAAGTGAAAAAAAATTCATATAAAAGCTGATGTGCAATAACTGAAGATAGAGAAGTAGATTACAGATGAGAAGAACCAGCATAAAAGTATATAGTTTACATCATACCTGTTGGAACCTGAGGAGTCTCTTGTTTTGCTTTTCTCGTTAGTCTTTTCTTTATATCTGTCACTGATTTTACTAATTAGTGATTTTGTTGCATCTGTCATTTCTTTAGACTTTGTTTTCTAGAAAAATAAGAGTTGAATATTCAACTTTGAAGCCATCTAACAAAAGGGTAAAACTGCAACAGAGCTACGGTTTCCCAGTAATCAGCCTTCTAGATGCACTAAATAACATTTGAAAATCATTTTCCCTTGCATTGCCATACAGTGGGCTGTAAGACATGAGGTTAGCAGATATTTTGTTTTAAATGTTTTGGTTTTGTGTACTCTGACATTTGAAAGTGAATGAATGAGAATTGCAAGTGAAGCACAAGTGAGCTGCACATGTAAAAATTGTTAATAAAAAACCTGATTAAAAAAAAAAAAAAAAATCAGAGTAAGTTGATCTTAAATAGGTCATACTGGAAATGAACTGTTAACCTGACATTGATTTTCGACTAATAAAGAATGAATTAAATAATGTAAAAATATGTTTGAGAGTAAATGAAAAGTAAAATACATTTTGAGAATTTTGGAATACTGGAAATTTGACAATTACCTTAATTACTTGTCAAAGAAATGAAGGTAAGAAACTCACCGTTTTTGACTGTTTATTATTTGAAGTCTCTTTTCCTGAGAGAACATCAGGTTCTTCTTCTGTATTGCTGTATTTTGTAAAATCAGAATGCAAAGATGTTTCTGACACTCTAGCTGAGAGAAATGTTTTAAATGTTTCAGCAGTAGCTGAAATATTTTTAATTTCTGTACTCAACTGTTTCAGTTCCAAATTATTAATGCTCTTTGACTGTCCACTCAGTGTTTTGCAGTTTTCTTCCCTCGTGATTTCAATTCCATTTTGCTGCTGTTTTTCTCTTTTTTTATTTCTTTGTTTATCTGGAGAGGTATTTCCACAAACGGAATGAAAAACATTTTGTTTCACATCTCTTTCATTAAAAACAGGAACTAACGCACAAAGAAAGCAGAGCCATAGAATGTTTCGTCTGAAACATTTTTAACACTAACAATTAACAAACTATGAACATAACCTGTATGGGATGTAGGTCCTGATGACAGATTTAGCTTTTGCCTGCTCCCAGTTGTTATATTCTTCTCAGGAACAGAACACGCTCTTTTTTTCCTTGTTCTGTTTTTATCAGAAGAACTTTCCAAAAGACCAGGCAGTCTAATAGAAATGATACCATCATATTATCAGTAAATTTTAGAAAGTGCGTCTAAAACTACAATAAATGTACATCACAACATAGGAAAATAGTGATGGCTTAGAGATATCAGTGAATTTTACATTAGCACTAAGCCTGCTACCATTGTTCAATTAACCAATGCATTGTTAAATGGCAAACCTTCACAAACAACATACATTTTTAAGTCACTTTCAAAAAGGTAAAAATACCTGATGGCCATCATTAAACTTGAACCCCGATAACTCTGTGGCATGTCTACAAGAGTTAGAACTGGATGAAGCCTGCTGCTTCTTATGATGCAGTTCACGTACTTGTATGTAAACCCATGTCATTTTTATTTTACCTTCTGATGTCATCTGAGAGAATTACTCTGTGGTACTACTAAACGTTACTCTTAATGAGTATTATTCTTAAAGCAATCAAAGACTAACTAAATGGTGAATCTGTTTAAGACAACAGAATAACCTTTTCACGAAGTAGTCATAAAGAAGTCATAAAACAGCAGTGACTTAGCATTCTTTTCCAATACTTACGGATGTTTGTTGCTTCTCCCTGTTGGCTGAGAATCAGGAACAATATCTAGTGCATCATCTAAACAAGACATTAATTTGTTATCAATCATTTTTGAAAAAAAATAATAAATAAATTAAAGCAAGGATTATCAACATTTGTAAAATTACTTGCCTAAAGTTCGCTTTCTGGTGGCCCCATTTTCTGCCTCTTGTATATTTTTTAAAACTTCATTACATATTCCCTACAAGAGAATAACAACCAAAATAAAATACTGTCATAGAACTACAAACAGTAAGACATGTCAAACTTACAGTTTCCCTAATTAAACAGAGAAATATTTTTTCTTTTAAATGAAGTACTAGTTCCAATACCTTTTCAGATAGTTTTGCTTCATCTCTGATTTCTGACTTCCTGGCATTCTGTTCTGTTTCAGAAAATTCATTATCTGATGTACAGCTTTGCCCATTCTAGAAAGTACAACAAATGACAATTGCAATCCATAAAAAAACAGAACAAATTTTCCCACTAACACTTGAAATATTCTAAAGCATACATTCTATATAATAAAGCCTTTTTTTGAAGCATAGCTGCATCAAAAACTGCTTCAGAGTCCCATTCTTGGGGATTTGACCTGAATCTGACTCAGAAAAGCATTCAGAGATAGAAATAAAATAAAATTGTTAGTTTGATGTCTTTGTTAACTGGAAAAGAACCAAAAATACACATACTCAAACTGCAGTTATTCAGTGACACCTGTGTAGTTTTATTAGATTTTAATGGATGCCTGATCACAAATGCACTAAAACTGATGCTCCAAATACTATAACCTGAAGACATTAACATTTCGCAACTGTAGCTGACTGTATTATATGTTCTATAAGTCTACATCAGCCTTACGTAACTGAGATTTTATGTATACACTATTGTCACATTATACACAAAGGAAGAACTGTGGTTGCTAGTAGAAGCAAGTCCTGGAGTCAGAGCTGGTGACTGAATGCAAACTTTGGCTATTTTTGTTAGAATTCAATCTGACTTTAGAATGATTAAACCTGAAATCCAGAGGCAATAATACGTTGTGTATGTAACACACTATTTTATAAAAGTGATTTACTGATTGTGATACTCTAGCTCTCCAAAATACAAATTAAGAATATATTAGAAAACAAATTAATGTTAGTCTGAGAAAGACTTAGCTACAGATGGCATGCATACTCCAGTAGGTTCTTTATAGGCATTTTTTGTTCTGGTCTCATTTATTTCATTACTGTTAGACTTTTCAGCAGAGCTCATCATTTTCAAAGGTAATTTAAATCGTCCTTTACAAGGAGTGGCTGAAAGCAAACAAGAGACATGTTAGAATTCTAGTATTTGATCAATATGAAGAGTGTTGCCAATGATCTCATTTATTGCATATACTTTAAAAAGGCTGAGTAGCATTTATATCAACTCATTATCCATCTTTAATAATTTTATTGATTTCAATTTAAGTTATTAAGAAGATTAATGAGCCAATGGTGGCTGTCTGGAGGCAAGAAATGTTTTTACAGCCAGGCTCTAGTAGAAAATGCTTAGTCATCTATTTAATATTTTACTGTAATACATTTTGGTTGGGACAGATAGAGTGGTAAACTCCAAATAAAAAAGCTACGGAGTTTCTGTGTTGTTCCATCCTAATTAAAATGCTTTCATTTCTATCCTCTGTTCTCTTAATTTGTATGATACATAGATACACTTGACTAAGGATATTGATGCATTTGAGACCATCAAAGACAGAAAATTAGATTTGTTAGTCACGCTGTTTGGCCACTAGCTTCATCTCCAGCCTGTTGGCCTTTGTCTTAAAAATCTCTCCCTTCGCTTTAGAAAGTATCTATTGCAGTTGAACTGCTAGTAGAAAAGTGATGACTCCTGTTGTGACAAAGGAAAGTCTCTTTCTTATCTTTTTCTCTCTAAAAAGCACTTCTGAGGTAAGCATCAGAAGCCCCGGGCCTGTGACTCAGACCTTCTGATCCATTGTTTCCTACTTTGCCTCACAAACTGACTTTCAGCTTGCTCCAGCACAAACAGCTTACTGACAGCTGCAATAAAACCAATAGGCGGCTTGCAGCTGTTTGGAATGCTGTTCTGTCTATGGAAGAGTAGCAAGTGGCCTACTTTAAAAATTTCAAGTTTAAAGCACCTGCTAGGGAGATTTTATAAAGTCTATTATTCATTTCCAGTTCTGCAATGGATTACAGTTCATCCTTGTATTATGCTATCTCAACCAGCCATCTCAAAGACTATTTATAGTTTAGTTTTACCCTGAAAGTATTGTAAACTTACATGTACTAACAAATAGCAGTGGGCTCCGTATGGGAAATCTTGTAGTTCCAGGAATAAGCACTGATGCTTCAGACACTTTCCTTTTACAAGATGTGGTTATCTTGAGGGACAAAAAAAACACTTGACCATAATACACAGACTTAAGGATGACAACACAAGTTTTTAGAAAATCTATTTCCAAGAGTCTTGGAATAATTTGCTATTGAAATGTCAACTATTCTTGCTACACTCGTCAATGAAACAGATTTTTTTACACAGTTCTCTTTCCATAAAAAAGTTCACCACAACACTTGAAACTAGAGGTTTTTAACTGAGTTGAGAGCAGCAATTGTTGTTCCTAAATTAATTCATCAGTACATGGCCAAATCCTGTCCCTTGTTAACAATCAAAGAAACCAAGATGTCTTCCAGGAGTTTCCACAATCCTATCACATAAACCAGCAGAACCTCAGGAACAGGTCTACTGAAGACAACTTCTGGCAAGACATGCACTACATGACTATTGCATGATGAAGAAACGGCAACACAGCTTCATCTTTTTCTCCAAACATATCTGTAGTTAGTTCCAGTAGAACCATAACACATTTATAACTTCACAATTTTACAGGAACTGTGTAGCAAAAGAAATACCATGCTTCAGAATCCATACCATGCTCCTCCCAGAGAAATCAGCTATGCACAGGGAGAGGCCCATCAAACTGTGGTTTGGTTAATCAGGACACAGGATTAATCTTGACAACATCAAAGCTTTTTTGTAAACATCTGCGAACACCCAGAGTATAGGACCTGTCCCTAATTAGAGCAAATACTATCGCTGATAAGTCTTCAGAAGCTATACTTGACTTCTGCATAAGACATTTAAGCATTCCTTCAAAACGGTCCTCTCCAAGGAGAATTCTACAAGGATAATGGTCTATGAAAGAATGCTAAAAATTGCTCTTTTTTTTTAATGTATTTTGAAGCTATAACAGTAACAATGACAAACTTTTTTGAAAAAGCATTTACACAGCTTAGCGAAAAGTCATAGGGAAATCAAAATCTGTATTATATTCCAATTTTAAAATAACAGTTTTTTATATTCTAAAGTATATAAACATTTAAGTTTACTTATTTTTATGTATTCTTTTCTGTTCTGATACTCTAGCTTACCTTGGAGGAACTACCTTTGCTTTTATCTTGGTTGTTATTTGTGCACAGAGTCCTTTGTGTTCCTGGAAGGTGCTGTGTTTTGTACTTACTGAGTTTCTCCTCTTCAGATTTTTTTTCCAAATGTGGTGACAACTGACTTTCTGGTACCAGAACCTAACACACACACACAAATTATCAAAATTCTATATAAACTCACACATAAATATAAATCCAAAATACTGTAACATTTTATAGTTATATATGAACACACACAACAAAAATCTTTACCTTCAGTAACATCTTCCTCACTGTAGATTTTAATAAATTTTGGAGCTTATATACATATAGTTTGAAAAGTATCTAATCTGTTACTTTACCTAAGAAGAATGGGTCACCAAATCACAGTTCCAACAAAGGAACGTCTTTATCTATTTGCCTGAAGCATTCAATTTACATATTAATGATTCCTTCCGAAAAGGATACAAATTATATACAATTCACACTTACTAGAAATCATTTAAATGGTTCTAGAGCCATCTTTGCTCATTGGTGTTTTAAAAGCTCTTGTTTTTATGGTGAATGATAATAATTAGCTACGAATCATGAGTAAACAACAAAAAGAAAACAGCCATCTCAGCATACTGAAGTAAAATACCTGGGATCCACTTTCATCAAAGACGACATGCACAGTTGTTTTGGCAACTGATGTAGACTGCTTCTTACTAAATCCCTACAAAGTGAGTAACCATCTATGTAAAAAAAACACTTTACCCACTTTTTTAAAACAAGAAACAAAAGGAAAATAGTTAAGTCTGAAGTAGTGTCTGAAATCAAATTAGAGGCAAAATAGATTCCTGCAAGTTCACAACAGCTCCGCTCCTCACACATTTCTCAGTCAGGAAGAGTTCAGGGCAAAGTAGTTTGCAACAAGCATAAAAGCAGCAAGCTATGACTGGCTAAAAGTTTTTCATTAAATGAATCAATTCGTAAGAGGGTAAGTGAATGTTAACGAGTCATTTCTGACTTCTGTATGTTTAAGCATCCACTTCCTGTGTTTCTGCAAAGTCATATATGCAAAATGTTAACTGTATATGCAGAACTTGACAGTGAACCCTTTACAGCCTCTTCCTTTTTGTTGCAATTATTTTTAAATTTATTAGGCAACTTTACTGAAGCATATGGCAATGAAACATTCATTTCAAATTGAATAAAAATTGTTAAGAAGAGTGTTTAAATCTTACCTTACATTTACTTAATCCATAAATCTTTCCGGTTACATCTTTGATTTCCAAGATAGAATCAAAATACAAAAAAAATTTCTCTCCTTCTTGATTACCCACATTCATTGGGCTTTTTAGATCTATTGTTAATAATTTTTTTGAATCTTTCTCTGGACAAAAACAAAATTGCAAAAAGTATTTTCATTAGAATTTTGTAGCTCTGTTCATGTAATAATTGTAAACACATGATACTTATTTGTATGCTGCAGTTAAGATATTAAGATGCATGTTTTATTTAATTCTGTCTAACTTAAAATAGGCGTTATTAGTGAAATAATTCAAGATTCAATCCAGTAAAAATATTTATTCTATATATTTACCTGTAGGATTTTTTTCTGAAGGTTACTTATTATAGCTGCAGGCAAATTATAGGTGTTTACAAAACCATTCTTAAGACTTTTGAAAGGAAAATTACTAAACATTACTGTTTTATGCTTTATTTTGCATTAAAATATTTATAAGACATCAGTTTAAAATTATTTTAATCAAATCACACCTGCATGCCTAAAATGCTAATAAGACTGCAGTGCAATTCTGTAAAAACAGTACCTGTAATGTTTTCAATGAGAATTTTGCTTTGCTGAGAATTTGAGTCAGTACTTTATTATTAACCAGTTTGAAAATCCAAGTTAGTGTATAACAAAAGATCACATTCATGACTGCCAATACCTTCAAGGTTGTACAGGACTACCTCTTCCTCTGGTATAATGACTGTTTCCCATTGATGATCCTTATATAAAAAAATACAAAATTTTGAAAAGAAAAACACACATTACAATTAAATGGAGTACACTGATCAGAAAGCTATTCAGTCAAGATATATTTTCAGTTGTCTGCAGCCACTGTTAGAAAAAGTGACAATGAACATCAGCTTCATTTATAACAGACAGTAATCTTCCGGAAGATCTTTGATAGAAATACTCATCTAAACGGTTGAGTTAAAACCACAACTGCCATTTGGTTCTATGACAGTAATTTTTAAATGGTGTCTTGTTCACATGTGCTATTATATATGAAGTTGTTCACAAACAGTATTGGTCATTACTTTTGATTTTTTTTTAATCTCAATACATTAAAAAAAGATATAACAATGACATCAATTTTTACTGGCATCATTTGCCTATTTCTGCATCAAATCATATATATCTTTATATATATATATTTCTCTCCAGATGCATGTATTATTTCAACATGTTGATGTAGATGAAACAAATCTGATATACTTGAAACCATGTGCATCTACTGCCTTAGAAGAATCAAGAGCAACAGACAAAACTTAGCTTACTGCATCATCTGCTGCCACATAGAAAGATATACTTCTACTACCAATGTTGAAATCAATCCAAAATTCTTCAAGATTTTCATCTAATGGTATCTGTAGCTGAAAAGAAGAATTAAGATAAAAGAATGAGAGCTAAGAATAATGATTTATACCAGCTAGCAGGCTTTGTGTTACAGGTTGACAAACCACAAATAATACATGGAGTTCCATATGTATGCCTGAAAAATCTTATTTAATCCTTACTTCTCTGAACGAGAAGGCAAAGAAAATACTTCATCTGCACAAATAAAAATCTATGGATATATGATTAAATCTGCACTTTACCTCATATTTATCAAGAGCTGCTGATAAGCACGGATATGTAAAAACCCTGTAAGAAAAGGGTATTTTGTCAGACTAAAATGCTGTAAATTTTGCATATCTGAACAAAGCAAGCAGATTGCTTTCAGCACAAAACTTCCATACTTTAGAAATTAAGAGATCACAGTAAGCAAAAGAAGTCATGTTAGCTGCATGTTCTTTATTTAGTGAAATTTGATTTATTTAGTTATCTTCAAGCTGATGTTATGTTTGTCTTTTCTTCCCAAGTGTAGAAATTACTACATTTCCTTGACAATACCACAGAAATATTAGTCTTATTTGCTTGTATTATTTTAATTCAGGTTTCACCAAAAACAGTTTTTGTTGTTGTTGTTTGTTTGTTTTTTTGACAAAAAGGGTACTCTCAATGAACGGCCATCAACTCCAGAAAACATATTAGTGTTAAAAAAATATATCAGTTTTACCTTCTTTTGTCTCCAAGCATCCCATTCACCTGGTTAAGAAATTTTCTGCAGTCCTATTAAAATAGAGACGTTACTTGAATAAGTGTAAAACAAAAGTCTACCTCCATGGAAACATTTTTCATATGACTTACTGTTTCAAACTCTGAATCTTTAATTCCTTTAAATGCACTGGACACAAACTCCATGGAAAACCATTGGCTTGCCAGTTCCCTTCTTTGTTTCTCAGGTATCATTCTGCACAAAGCTTCTGTAATGGCTACTTGCAGATCATAGTCTACAACACAATACATTTTGCAGGAATGGTAATTTTAAGGATACTACTGATTTCCAAAAAAAAAAAATATTGTATAAGAAACTGGTACTGGCAGTGCTGAACTTTTACATATTACACATCACATTATATCCAGGCATGTAATCATAAAGGATATATAGATAAAGATTTATGGGAATAAGGATGACTGAACAACTTAACATTTCAAAATAAAATTTCAGCAACACTAGGCACATAAGAGATAAGAATTTTCCAATTTTCACTGAATGGGGGGGAATCCAAAGTGATCCCTGATAGAAGCTTTAGTAATACTGCACATGGCTAGGAATTTACTATGCTCAAGCTTGATTTCCTTCTCATCTTTGCTGTTTTAAAACTTATTTGTTAGAGAAGAGGACCAAAAGTTTCAAAAAGTTAGCTATATTCTACATACATCTGAAACAGTTCCGTTTGCAGACTGTTTTCATGCAGTATTTTATTCTTCAGAGGACTGTAACTGCAACATTCTGCAGTTTCTAAAGGTATTCTTCTCAATTTTGAAGGGGTCTACATGTAATTAAGCTCAGTACTAGGTTGTTTATTAACCATGCTCACCTCCAGCATCCAGAATTCTCCTACCCATGTCACTCCTGCAAAAGTAAGCGGTTTTGTCAAACTATGACAGCAAAAAAAAAAAAAAAAAGCATAGAAGAAAAATTTACTTAATTATAACCTCTTGACATGCGTGCTGAAACCCTGAGTCAGCTGAATTATTAGACTTCAGAGGGGTAGTCTTTCAGCTGCAAAGGACATACACTGAAAGCAATACTGGGGAATTGAAACACCTGATGTGTATGTTTTTGTTTTTTAAATGCTGTAAAAAGTGTTCCAAACACACCAAGACATTCCTTCCAGTGAGTGATTCACTGTGCTCTACACACATCCTTATAATTAAGGGTATAATTGTTTAAAGACATATGGGATGAAATAAAACCTAACTCAGAATGAAAATGAAGCAATTTAGGGTTGTAAGGGGAAAAAAACACTATGAGAATACCTGCCCACTGCCACTAACAACATAACAGCAAATGCAAAAATGAGTTAAACAGGGACTAATCTGCATGCATTATCAACAGTCATGGTTAAAATAAATAATAAATAAAAATATTTACATGACAGGCAGCATTTCCTTTGTAGAAAATATCTTTTTCCTGGCATCTCGAGGCATGCTGTCGAGCATTAAATTAAGTTTTCTTACTACCTAAGAAGAGTGGAAAAAAAAAAAAGGAGTACTATTAAATATTAAGTAAATTGCTAAAGTTTAAATTATTCTCTACTTACATTTTGGGCCTAAATAAAGTATTTCATATGACTGAGGAAAAAAACATGCTTAAGTATTGCAAAATAGTTCTGTTTGATCTTAAATAGCATCTATCTTAAGAAAACTACCTCAACTTCCACAACTTACGTTACCTTTAACGTGAGTATCGGTTGCTAAAGGGTTATGTTTCTTATTTGAAGGGGGTAAATATAGCAACAAACTTTCAGAGCTAAATTCTGTCTGCAGCTGATTGCTGGCTGCAGCGTACCTCAAATTTGCTTTAAAAAGCCTTTTGAGATGTAGCCTTTAAAGAAGACAATTACAAAACAACAACAACAAACTTTTCCTTTCTTTAAAGAGGAAGAAATTTTTTTTTAAAAAAAAGTAAAATAAATATGAGAAATTTGAAGTACTCTAGAAGGCGTATGAGCTTCCCACAAGTATCTAAAGTATTTATTACATTCTCAAAGATATTTATAGCAACTATATTGCAGTGTCTTATTTTCTATGTATTTGTATAGCTTTTGCAACAGAATCTTTCTACCACCGTTTTGTAATTTATTTTCCAAAGCAAAAAATAAGGGTCAGTAGCTGAAACTTGTTAAAAACATAAATGACAACAAGCATCCTAGAAAAATATTAAATCATCCTTCTGATACTACAACACTATTCTTTATTTTTTATTTTTTGGTAGGACTTGTACAGTTAAATTACTATCTTTTCCAAGTCTGTTTAAACACCAAACAGAAAACTGCTGCTTAGAAAAAGGAAATGTTTACCTCCTGCTGGACATAAATACTAATTCTTACATCCGCAATGAGTGTACATGTTCTCAGAACAAAGTTTTCCAGCATTTGCATTTTACCTAATGAAGAGAGAAGAAATAGATTTAAGGTTATCATTTTTTTTTTAGGGTGCCCCCTCAACCAGCATTTGGAAAAAGATTCTTATCTGCAGGTGTAAGCATAGCATGTCTTTCTTTCCATGCAGGGTTAGTGATATATAAAAACAAGTGCCTTAAACTTGGAGATGCAAGACAGCATAGTACTTCAATTTATAGTAAGTCAGTCTTTGTATGTTTACATGCCTTTCTATCACATTCTCACTGCACAAGTCCCCTGTGCATGAAGCTCATCATCATACTGTAACTCAGTTCTGAGGTAATTCTGACCCTGGGATTATGTCTTCCCAAGGACAAGGAAGGAATCACCACTTTGACAGTGCCAGCCAAATGGTCTTTCTGCCACTAGCGTTACCTCACTGAAAAGTAAGAGTGATATTCAATGAAAACAATATCCACAAAGACATACTACTGTGCTATGGAGTGCTGTGGCTGGTAGAAACATGGTTCTTTCTAATAAAGCCTACAATTAGTTGCCATCACTAAATAGATGTTTTCTTGCTTTTATTACAGATACCAGCAAGATACAAAGAAAATCTGTCAGTACAGAAACCTTAAATTAAACAATCAAAGTTACAATTGGCATTCAAGCCTTTTATTTATTAAAAAAAAAAAAAAGAGAGAGAGAGAGAAACATGGTTCTTTGTGCACAGAACAGCCCTCTTGAGGATAAGCCCTTTTATCTTAGTTCACTAACCGCAGCATGTGGAACAGTGGAATATTACATTAATCATGAAACCTTATTACACATGCCCAACTCGGAACTACCTTGCCTTTAGATGGCTCCATAAGTAATGAGTTATTTTAACACCAATAATTTTTAAAGTGTTCTGAAAGAGATTTTTAACTACCACATTTATAGTATAATTTTTTAAGCTCACCTTCAGGTCTGCTATCGTACACAGCCTATAATAAACAACAACAAAAAAACCCTATAAATATTACAGCATAAAATTTGGCTCACATGTACCTAAAGCAAGCAATCAAAAAACATTTAAGATTTTACAATTATTTCATCCCTAATGAAGAATGCAGGAGACCTTTTCTAATATCAACTTGAGTTTCCCAAAAGGATATTTGTTAAATTTATGAGGATTATTTCCCCAGTAATTTTTTATGCAGACATTTTTACAAAAAACTCTCAGATCTTGGGTCCTTGGATTACTGATTAGTATACTGCTAATTTTTGCAATAAAAATTAAACAAAGGTGTCAAATTTTTTTGTTCACTAAAAACTTTTTAGTGAACAAATATTTATCCACTTGTAATCTATTTCAGATATAACTGTAACATTAACTTAGAAGGATATTAAGTGGAAAAACATTTCAAAGTCTTTTTGTCACTAAACTACTCATATTTATTTTCACAAATATGTCAACATATTTTTACCAGCAATATGTTGAAGAAATCTTCAGCCAGAGTTGTAAGGATTTTATTATTTTCATTTCCTCTGAGGATCAAAATTCGTTTTACCTTTTCAAACCAATTAACCATGTAAAGAGAAAATAAAAGCAAACATTTTAATTGCATGAAAAAGGACACGTTTGTATTATACTTAAGTAAAATTTAAAAAACTGTACAAAGGTTAAAATAACAACAACATTACCAGCCTCCTGAGCACACTTTAGAGTGACTGACATTTCACACTCAGGTCATTTCAGTCCTAGTTAGTAGCTAGTCCTAGTTACTTTCAATCCATTAGTAAGTCATTTCTGTGGCTTTCTAACACAAAAACTGGAGATCTACTTTTGCAGCTCGCTGTCACAAGACAAAACAGGCAACAATGGATGGTGGCTGACTGAAAAAGTGTTTGCAGGTGTGAGTAGAAGCATGAAGTCATTGTCACTTTTCTGGAAAAAGCAGTTCAGAAGGCAATTGACTAACAGGCACCTTTTGAAGTTGCCATTAACTTTCTTCATTGAAATCTCTGATGAAAGCATTAAGGAAGTGGTGGTTTTATTTTTTCAGTATATTTAATATACTGAGTTATAAATACTTACATAATTTAACATATGCATTTAAATAACAAAATAATTAGAATAGGACTATAATCTGTTAAAAGAACAGGTACAATATTATTGTTGTATTCACAAAAAAAATATATTAAATTGCATGAGAAAATTATAATTCCTGACTCAAAAACATTATAGTAAATAAGTATATATTACATCATTTGCCAAATATCCATTTTAATAGAGCAGCATCACTTTATAAGGACCAGGTCGTCTAAAAACATTTTGAGTAATGTTTGTTGTGACATCATAAGAAATTCTTAATTCAGAAGGTAATCAAAGCCTAAACTGAATACTAAGCTGTTCAGTACTGAAGCATTACTTATGTATGCTTCATTCACATTTTTCAGAAGTTATGGTTATACTTATCTTTCCAATAAGACCATATTTTATCATTGCTGGGAGCCCATCTTCGCCGGCTATGCTGATTTTTTCCCCACATTTCCAAAGAGAATTTAGTAAAGTTGAAATGGTTTTGAATTCTTGTTTGTCAAGCTCCTGAAAATGAAATTATGATGATTTAAGCTTTAGTGTATAGTACTAGATGTTACATCTAATTAGTCAGATGTCTTTGTGTTCTCAAAAGCCACCCTAATTACAGTTCAAATAGAGATTTTGTTCTTAGACTTTATTTCAGTTTTTCAAATTATCTGCTGGGATAAACCAAGTCAAATGAAAAGAATAGTTTTCAGACTATTACAATGGCAGCATAGATTATTCTCATGTAACAATGACACTACCCGACACAGAAGCTTGTCTAGTTTGTTGACAAACTGTTTGCTGCATTTGTGAGAGACATTTTCACACTCTTCTGTTTCCAGATATTGTTCTAACAATTCAAAATCTTTTCTTCTTGTAGCTTCATCAATTAACTTTTCAAACTGTCAAGAGTAAAAGAAAATAGAACGGTATTTATGTATGCTCAGGACTGATCTTGATTGAATAAGGTTTAATGTATGTCCTTCATGTAGTAATCCGCTAAATTCTCAGCAAACACACTGAATCACAAAATCATAAAGTGTAAAAATGGAAGTACAGAACACCGTATCTAATATGTTAATCATGCAAATCGTTACTTTTTGCAACTTTTCCTTAACTGGGTGTTTTTTTCTTTCCTCATTTTACAACCAAGTGCTTACATAAGTGCTTATTGTGTTAATGTCCTCTCCTCAGTACACTCAGGAAGTTGCGTTTACAAGTTAGCTATTAGTGACTTTAAAAGCTATTAGTACATTCACTATGTGTTTCCTCAACTATTTTGCCTCTCTATTTTTTCTAATGCAATTATAAGCAGATTTCAACATTTTGATCTTAATTATCATCCCAACTGCTTCAGGTATATCCAATGCATATGAATTATTTTCATCCGTAACAACTTCCAATTACTCTTGCTTTCCAACCAGCTCCTTAGCACTAACGTATGTCAACAGAAAATTTCTTCCTACCACACTTTGCCATACTGCAAATTTTACTTTTAGTTATATATGAAAAGAGGTGCTTAAAGCTAGTAATTAAAACGATCAATGCTCATATTCTGGTGTGTAAGCACATACCTGCATCTCGCTCCTGGCTGCCATTTTGGCAATTCATCTACTCAGCTACATAAAAGGGAACAATTGTCACTTGACCAAAACGTGATTCACTGACGCAGACTTCCTGTAAGTTTTGCAAACATGGTTTCAGTAATTAAGAAGTCAGGAATATATTAAACATGAAATTAACTTGGGAGCTAAGGTAAGCACTCCTTTTACGGGTAAGCAATTGCTTAAAATTAAAAAATAAAAAAAAAAAAATAAAAAAGAGGAGAAACAACGCTCAGCTCTAGCAAGAAGGGCGAGGCAGAGGTTCTGCAGCAGACTGCTCCTGACCTAGGAAGGTGCAGCAGGATGCCAGATTGTACCGTCACCACTGGGTCATTCAGATAGGAAAGTCAACAGCAGAACTCCTGAAGGTAGTGGGCAGATGGGTAGATGAAATTATTTAAGAAAAATGTGGTAATGCATATGGGGAAAAAGCCTTCTTAATTCTATCCAGTCATGGGCTTTGAGATGACTATTACCACGAAAAAAAACACCTTGAATTAAGTTTTGTGTTAATGTAAAAATCTGAAGCAGACAAAAAGTACTTGTTTTAGATAGAGTTAACACATAACAACATCTTAATGCTTTGTATGTTAATGTGTGTCTAGTGATCTACCATGTGCAGTTTTGATTTCACCATCACATATGTTATATAGAACTAGATAAAGGGAAATAACCATGGGATGACTTCTGTATAAGAAGTAACTGAGAGTACACGTCATTGTCGAACTCCTAATTAATGCAGAAATAACATATACAGGGTAACTTTTTTCCACACTTTTTTCCAGTACATTAATGCACCTTCCTACAGCACAGCCTTTGCTGTCACCTCACAATTCTCTTGTGTAGTCAAAGAAGCCAGTGAATCAAACACAATTCCCCTCACAGTGGCCTCCTCCTCGACGTGAGAGCAGCACCTCGGCCCTCGGAACACCCGAAGTCACCGGCATCTCCTCCCCCCGGGGCCCCGTTACTGAGGTGAAGGCTCCCAGCACCGCCCCCGGCCGCCCCGCGCCCTCCCCCCGGGAGCAGCCGGCGGCGAGGCTGCCGCAAGCCGGGCAGCATGGCGGCCCTCACCTCCTCGCCGCCGCGGGGAAAGCCCGCCATTTCCCGCCGGCCAATCACTCCCAGCCTCACCGTTCGCTAGCCAATCGCCGGCCGTGAGAGAGCTCCCTGCAAGCCAATCGCTGTCGGAGCTGTCCAGCAGGAGGCGGGCTCTTCTTGCCGTGACAGACCAGCGGGTAACGGCCCGGGTGGCCACGGCTGCGGGCCCAGTTCCAGAGGTGCCGGCGGCTCCGTGAGGAGCTGTGGAACTCTCCTCACGTTCGGCCTTAACCGGGCTGGGGCGAGCTGTGGAAGCTGTCAGGCTCTCCGCACAAACAGCTGCGAGGGTCACACAAACTCTGGGAAATGATTTTAAATTCCCACATGCCAGGAGCCCTGTTGAAAATGTAGTTCTGTCCTTGCTGAAGCTGTGGAAACGAAAATAAAAGCTAAAATATGTTATAACTTCACTGAATTCAGTGATCCTTCTGGGGTTAATTCCTTTCAAAGGGATTATTTGGGTCACAGATACGGCGGCGACCACGCTTAAAAAAAAAAAAAAAAAAAGAAAATGGAAGCAAAACCATCTTTGGAGTAGGGCAGCACTATGCGCAGGAGCCCCTTCTGCCCTGTGGTACCAGGAACACGTACCTTGAGCATACCCAGAAATGCTGTTCTAGGCACCAAAACCAGAGCTTGGCACAGCTCGAGGGGCGTGTAGAACAGAGAAGGGTCAGAAGCGTTTGTGCCCAAGTTTTAATATCAAATGTCAGCTGAAATAGCTGCAGATCTGAGATCATAAGGAGAAGGCCAAATCGGGAGAGAAGTCAGTACTAAGTCAGTACTAACATTAGACTCCCAGTGACAAATGACTACACGCTCAGACTTGCTGTTCTGGCTTCAGCAGACAGTGCCAGAAGGTGCATAGAACTGAGCACCAAGCACTGGTGATACACTGCTTTAAGTACTGTACTTAGAGTTGACTGTATATTACTACTACTGAAAGCTGGAATTTATTTATTTTGTAAGATAAATTCAAATAAATTTGAGACAAAATGTTAAAATAACACTAACTGCCAGGAAGATGAACCTTGTGGTAGGACACTCAGAAGAAAAGCAAAGCCAAAGTGTTGAAAAATCAGCTCAACAAAATAGTACTGATATTTATATTGCTGGATATTCAAATATGAAGATCTCTGGCGAAGGAAAGGAATTAGAATATCTTTCCCTTAAGTACTTGTGAACTGTGGCATTGTGCACACATACATGCAAAACACAGACTAAAATAAATTCACGCTCTTTTCAAGTGATATGTTGAAATCAAAGAGCGCTATCTCTGTCCTTTACTGCTCTCTGGTTAGTTTACGCTGTGGATACCTTTATACTCTATTCTGTAATACTACGCTTAATAGTACGCTTAATAATACTACGCTAATTCTAGTTGGGAAAGCGAAAACAATGAAGGTGGTACTGCTAGTTCAGATTCACATCAGCAGCATAGGAAAAAAGCAAAAAAGTAGTAAAGACCAGATAATATAATACCATGTATTTCTAAAAGCACCCTTCGTTATCTATCTGTGCATTATTTATAACACAATATATAATAAAACATGACACTGAACTTCTTTAACAACATAATATAAGCATTTCCATGTATTTAATATGATTTGCAATAATGTCTTCCCCCAAGCAACTTTAGCAATGCAATGTTAAAGTTATAAATGCTGATTTAAAGGTAACTGGTAATACGTGTCTTTATTAATTATGTCTTCTAATTAAATGCCTGTGTTTTGCTTTACAACAAACCTGGCAACAGGTAATTCAAACTTGAACTATATCAAGTAAATGCTTGGCAATGAGGAAGATGCTTTCATGTGGAAGATAAATCAGTTGCTGTAAGGATGGATGCTCTTACTCTATGTACATATATTTTCAAGAAACTAGTGAGTGAAGAGAACATCTGAGCTGAGAAAAAGTATAGCAATGAAAATTGGAAGAAGAAATGGAAGAAAGAATAACACAATTGTGAGGCACAGAATCAGTTGAGTCCAATACAATTTTGGGAAATGCTATCAGAAGAAAATACCCCTCTCTTCCTTGAGACCATATTAGAAACTTATCAGAATAATTGGCTTTGTGCCTTTTTCCAACATTATGCAAGCGTCATATGCACAGATATAAGGTTAAATGGCAGCAAATTCCATGTAAGAAGTGGCAGCATGGTCATTTTTCAAGCTATATAGGCTAATCAATGTATTTTTAAAAATGTTTTTCATTTTCAGCAGTTCTTGAACCCACCTTATTTTGCTAAACTGTGTTGCTTTGTAAGCAACAACTCAGTTCTATGGTGTCCAAAGAGCAACTGCTAAAAAGAGTACCACTGATAGACAATATAAACTGTGAAAGTTTTTATTACAATCTCTTATATTAAAATAGCCATAGCACAGTTTTATTACTGTTTTTTATATGAATTAAAAACTTTACAATTTTACAACATTCCACTAAAAAAAAAAATGACCTTTTGTCTAACATATATACTTTATTGACATACTGTGTGATGTACTTTTTTCCGGACAAAACAATCAGGAAAAACGCCTCCTTTTCATTTACATGAATTCCATGTTTGGTTTTAAAAACACAAAAACAAAACATGCTCGAAAGAACCTTGAAACTGTGGACTGCCGGACATTCATTTATTATATGACTATAATAAATACAGGTTTTTGAAAGTGCATTACGTGACAATAACTCTAGTGAACAATTCACTTTTACAAAGTCCTCATAAGGGAAGTGCTCAGTTTGAACACAGTGCAAGCAGTCAAGTCATCCTGAGAACTTATGAAAGTTCCTAAGTTTGCTTTCTTTGTAGGTGCCTATTACCACTATTTAATGGCTTCATCCTTTTTTTTTTTTTTTTTCTTTGCTTTTGTCAACTAGACTCCTTTTGATGCTCACTACTGAATCTGACAGGAAAAAATGAGTGCAAATTTCATGTCATGTGGCAGGACTCAGTACTCGAGTGAATATTTAACAGCTTAGAAGCTCCCTACAGAAAAATGTTTTTTATATATTGAATTAATCCCGAGGTCACGCTCAGTTCCATTAGAAGGTAGGCTTGCTCAACTCAGCCAGTAATGACAGACAACGGGGTTACTAACAGCTGCTGTCAGCTCTTCTCCAGCAGTGCAAGATGTGCAAAGAGATAAAAAGAAAAAAAGAAAAAAAAAAACTTGGAACAATACTTTAATATTCAAAATTCGCACTTGGAAGTACCCTGAGAGGTTGCAGAAGGAAGACAATACAAGCCAAATTCACTTTGCTGAGACATTCAGTTCTCACTTCCCTGACACCGCGGTGTACATGACTTTAACCTTTAAACTGACAGTCTCAGCTTTACATAATCTCCCCCTGCTTGCAATAACACCGAGATTTTGACATTTGCTAGCATGAAAGATTCTCTCCCAGATGGCAACAGCATATTAATACCAGTAAGCCAAGTGTCACGCTGGGCTTCAGCAACATCCATTGTAAACTGCTGTTAAATAGCAGGCTCAGCAGAGAAGGAATTTAACTGTCTGCTGGGAGAGAATTCAGTTTTATTACTAATTGGAGAAATATAATAATCGGGGGGTGGGGGTGGGGATAGAGGTGGGGGTGGAGGCGGGGAGGGGGGGAATAATACTTTAAATAGTGCCTTTTATTCAGCACATGTGCTTCTGTGTGTACCTGTGTGTGCATGTGCCCATGTGTTTGTTTTCTTCTTAGCTGACAAACAGGTAATAACTCCACTTCTATGGACTTCAGCAGTACTCAGTAAACTTGAATGGAATTACTTAAGTAAGCAAGTTTTACCAAAGTAAGGATAAGAACTTCAGGTCATGCCAAGAAAGATTCCTCTGCAGCCACTGCAGGCATGTTTCACCTCACCTGACACCTGCAGACTCCAGTTGGCATCACTGGGCACAATCTGCATGAACACCAAGAATTACACGTGGCAGGACTCATTCCACGGTGTTCTCTGTGTGCTCAGCAGAGCTGATGCAGTTCGGCACACCACAGGAACCCTGCTGACTCTACTGACAACATCCCAACCGACTATACAGAAAGCCTGGGCTGACTTGTTCAGATGCATTATGTCCTGCGCTGCCGTACGTCATTCAGTCATATGAAGCCCACCACAGGCTTCCAGGAGTGGAATAGTGCCCATTCTCACGGAGCTCTCATTATTTTTGTGGCATATGAGGAAGACCAAAGTTCCAGTTCCATGTATTGATTCTCTATGACACAAGAGCTGCTGCCAGATGAACGGTCACTCCGCTAACTCAGATGCAGAAAATAATGCAGGTGGACTGAAAGCAGGCAGTACTCTTTCAATCCGTGTAGCTGGCAATCATTGTACAGCCTCACCCCGATCTCAGAAGTGTTCTGCCTGCCCTAATGGCTATGAGATACCCAACGGAACGGTTGTGTTGATTGTTCAAATCAATCTCAACTTAAGCTTTTGACCTTTCAGTGCTCTCATACAAAATTAGAGCACCACTGACATTCATTTTCTCTGAAAAGGAAAATGAAAATTCCTTTATGCAAAACATTAATAAAGAAATGATGATTTTTACTGTTCCCTACCCACAGATAACCACTGGTAATTGACCACTGTAGATACAGGTTAAAAACCCATCGTTATTGAAAGGAGGGACACTTACTGTAAGAGCAATAATTAGAACTTGACTCTCAGGGGAAAGCCCTTGTAACCCCAACTGAATTCAAGTACTGACAAGTGCCTAGTACTGCTGAAAACAAGACATTCAAAGTACATCTTGTATTTCTGCTGCTATACTGAATACCTATGTAAGCTATATAAATTAAATGCGTGATCTGTAGACATTTCACTTGCTTAGCTTAGAAATCAAAATAGCATGTAATCTGCCACTCCAGTAACAGCAATTACTACCAGAAATTACCGAATTAGAGAATGAAAACAAGCATGATTTGCAAATTCTATTTTTTTAAAACATGTCTCTTACCTACTGAGACAGCAGCCAACGAAGAACATTTAATCACCCTAGAAGGCTGACTAAATACCCTAAAACATGGAAAGTAAACTCTAATTCAACAGTTTTGCTTTGAAATCCGTTTCAGAGCTGTAACGCATTGGACTGCTGGTATGGAACAAACTATAAATATGCAATTCAAAGCTAAGAACAAGATGTCTAAGTCAAAATTAATTTGTATAGGGTTAGTTCCATCCTACAACATGACAACACGATCCTATTGGAAACCACTGAGAACTGATGGAGTTTTTGCAGTACTCTGAAATTGCTCCTCAGCAGCTTATAGAACCATCATTCACGGCTGGCTCCTTTTGAGAGCCAAAGACCTGATGGAACTGGGCAGCTTGTTCACTTCAAATCCTGGTTTTGCTAAAGAGATCGCACAACGAAGTAACAACATGAAGCTGACAGACAAAAGTTTTCTTGGGGATTCTACATTTCCAGAATTACTCGGTTGACATTCTAGACTGATACATACTTGGCTGTGTGCTGATTACATCTGTGATTTTAAAAATAACTCGTGATTTTGATGAATAAGCAGCAATCTAAATTAAGATGCCTGAATACACTGTGTGATTTTCATACTATAGCTCTTCTGAAAAGCGGCTCTTCTAATACTTCCAACTAGCCAGTTTTGAAAATTTAGGCTATATATATATAAACTTTGCATGCAGTGCTGCATATGTAGACAAAAAAGCAATGGGAAATCTTTTACTTACTAGATTATGCCTGTCACCAAGCCTGCTGCCAATCTGAAGCCACACTAATTCCTCACAGTAAAAGTAGTAGAGTAGGACACATCTACTGGGTAGGTGGTACGTGAGTGTTGCTGTGCTTTCCCTCCTATAGAAGGGAATCTGTGAACACATGTAAATATCATTTTCACTGATAAGTAAAAACATCACTTTGCTTTGAAGTTCCTGCTTGGTGTTGGAAGGAATGCAGTCTTGGAGTTCAGCTGGTTTGTAACCAGAAGTCGTTGATAAGAGCATTCAAAAAGTACTGCTGCAATGACATTGGGATGCTGGGGAACAACCGGCCAGGATTCTAGCACACTGTTCCCATCAGCTGCTTACAGATCCATGTATTACCTTTTATTTCGTCTCTCATATTTGTTTCATTTATAGTTACCTTTTTCAAGTAAGAGTATAAGATCAATAGCATTCTTACAGTGCTTTGAGATCTTCAAGTGTAATTGTAACACGAGTGCAAAACTCCTCTAGTTTCCCTCAGTAAGAACAGTTGCACAAGGAAAGGACAATTCCTGTACCACCACCTGGAGGAGAAGCCTACTGGTAGGTCATGTGGAAAAGACGAGAACTTCCCCATGAAGACCTGCCTTCATACACTCCGGTAACAATCACTCCTGCTGCCGACAGTCAACAGTGGAGTTAAGAAAAGGCACTTTTTTTTTTCCTAAAAAAAAATATATCTAAAAAATCATAAAAAAATGGAAACGGGCTGATTGGACATTTTCCTGTAGGTTTTGCTCATAACAACGTTTTGTTAATTCTCAACCCCAAAACGAATGGAATTATTTAACATGGTTAACAGTCTTAATTAAAAATAAAGTATATAAATACAAGTACTTCCCTACAGTGTCTGCCATGCAAATTATGCATAACTGGAACAATGCCCAGACTTGGTGAGATAATACAAACAAAATTAGAAACAAAAACTTAGTAAAGCTGCATTGACCACCTAAAAAAAACAGACAGTACAAAATAGTAAAATAGATCTGTTAGAAATATTCTGTGCAATCTAGAATATGACTAGCAACATAAAGTGTCCTGTTATGATTTCTGCTAAATATCCTGATAGCATCCCTTGAACCATTCTGCACTGGTTCACACACAAGAGATCCCACGGGCTTTCAGCAGATGTAACTCTACACATTTTGGCCCTTCATACTCTCTGAGAGGTTCAGAACAGTTTGTACAGGTTGTTGGCTACCTGCCTGTCCTGAAACACTGCCACCACGTTCAGTAGAGGGGACTGTTGCCATAGGAGCACAGAGAGGGCCACTGAAACTCGCAAAGCTGCTCCGCAGCCACTTCCTTTCATTCAGATGAAGTGGATCCAGCTCTCCTCGCATTCTCTAGGCATCTTGAGGGGGTGAGTCCGGCAAGTCAGACTGTAGTTTTTGCCCCTGTTGTTATCCCAGTACTCCTGCCCGTTGACTTGGTACCTTGCCGCAAACTGGACTACTGAAGACAGCTGGAGAAGGAAAGGAGGCACGGGGAGAAAGAATGTGAAAACATCAACCTGACCCTGCCCGCTTTTCTCAGGGATGCTACTGTGCCAATGAGCAGCCACTTCATGGAGGCTCTTCCACTGGTTGAAGGTGTACCGCACAGACACCTGCTTCTCAAAAGCAACATTGCGAACCTGGATGGTGCCACTGAGCCCCAGATCTGAACTGGTCACTCGTTCAAGACACACCAGCTGCTCCTGAAGTCGGGCGGAGAAATCCATGCAGTCTGCAGGCTGCTGGAAGTCAGGAACTAAGCACTGCATGGTGAACTCCAAGTCCGAGCTGCTGTACCAGAGGTCTGAGTTTATGGACAACCTGGAAAGGACGTGCAAAGGGATGGATGGATCCTCCCCAGTCTGGAAGACTTTCACTTCGGTGAGCTCCAAGCCCAGAGCATCAGCAAACCTCACCCTGTTCATACGGCTCTGGCACCTGGGAACTTGGCACTGCACCGCTGCTCGCTTCCTCCTTTCAGGTGTTGTAGGCAAAGATCTCGCTCGGCGGCGTATGATGGGCCGTAACGCTGGATCGCAGCTGCTGGAAGCGCTGCTCTGAAGCTGGTTTGTCTGAGGGCCCCCCTTGGACGGGGTGCTCAGCACACACGTGCTGCTACCGGTGCGCGCTGCCTGGGGCTGCTGCTGCCCTCGTCCCCGTGCTCCCTTGGCCCGCAGCATGTTCTCGTACAGATCCGAGAGGTAGCTGGGGTTCCTCCGAGGGCCTCGCACCTCCATCCTGAGCTGACGGTGTCAGCACCGAGCGCTGCCTCCCCGAAGCACGTACCCTGGGGTAACAGTTCAGGACGGGGAGGGTTTGAGGCAGTCAGCCGGCCCAGCGCTGCCCTTCTGCGGTGAGGGCAGAGACCTGGAACCTCTCGCAGCGGCTGGAAGCAAACCAGAGGCTGGCGCCGCACGGGGAAGACCCGAGACCCGTGGCTACGCTCGGGGCCGGCGGAGCGGCTCTTCAGGCCGGCAGGAGCCTCGAGGCCGTCCCGCTTGGTGCCGACGGGCCTGGAGCTCCAGCTCAGGCTGTCACGGAGACCCCGCAGCCCCCAGGGACCCGGGGCCGGTTCCCAGTTCCCGGTTCCCCGGCCCGGCCCCGCCTGCCCAGGGGCCGCCTGCGCGGAGCCCGCGGCCCTGCCCCTCCCGCCCCGCCCCGAGCGGGGACGGAGCCGCCCGCGGCCGCCCATGGCCGCGCCGCGCACGCGCGGTGCCCGCCCGGAGCCGCTGGGGAATGGCGGGGCCGCGGCAGGTACCGGGACGGGGCGGGCAGGGGACGGGGGGGGGTTTGTTCGTCAGCGCCGGGCCGCTCCTGGCCGTGCTTGGGCCGCGGGCCGTGCCCGGGGTGGAGCGGGGCCGTTGGTAGCAGCCGTTAAATGGGGCCGTCGGCGGGGATCGGGCCCGCGGGAGGGCGGCGGGAGGGGAGTGGAGCGCTGCGGGGTGCGGGACCCGCTGAGACCAGCGGCCGGGAGGGAGAGCGGGGATGGGGGGTGACGGAACGGGAGTGGGTCAGATAACGGACATACATACACATCGTGTACGTCTACATCGTGTACATACACATCGTGTACATACACATCGTATACATACACATCGTGTGCATACACATCGTGTACCTCTACATGGTGTACATGCACATCGTGTACATATAAACATAAATCCTGTAAATACACACCATATAAATACAAGCCATATAAATACGCATCGTATACATGCAAACACAAAGCTCAGTGCAGCTAAACTGTGGGTGGGTGAGGAGAGGTATTTTGGTGCACGTCAGCTGTTCCCCTTCCGAAATCTGTGCCTGTGCAGCCCTGGGAGGGGACTGCGGTTTCTGGAAGATAAAGGACCCCTGCATGCGCTGCTGGGAGCGTTTTTGGTAGGAATTTATGAGTGCTGGGAGGTTCGCTTTGGAAGAAGAAAAATCTTAAGCATTTGCTACAAAATTTGCATATATGAATATACCATGAGCGCGTTTTGTGGCTCCGAAAAGGACAACTCGGCGCGCACAGGATGCGGGAGGCTGCTCAGCTGTTCGTGTTACATGGAGAGCAGCGACACCCGCCACCATTTGGCTGGTGCTTGGCTGCAGTCGGCACACTTAAGGCCCTGCAGGAAGAACAAAACGAAGAGTGTGCTCTAATATGAAAAGCAGCTCTACTAATGCCGCTGTACTTCAAAATATTTCTCTGTATCTTTATGAGCCACCTTTCCAGGACAGGCTTGAACAATGTGGCCGGCCGGGCATCCCCTTGGTACTGGCTGCAGAAGCCGTGGGGTGACAGCACTGGGCTGGTGGCTGCAGCAGCAAAGTGCATGTTGCTTCTGGCTGGCCGTGCCCCCCAGCATTACTGTGTGATTAGTGCATTGCATTGCAGCGTTAATGGGCAGCCTGCTCCCGGTGGGTACACCATGCTGCTCCGCTGCTCTGCTCCTCTCTCAGTACCCAGGGGGATAACTGCTGGGCATGGATCAACACTAGTGAGATGAATAATGCAGGAATAATACACAAGCACCCGGGGAGGGGATGGTGCTTTCCAGTGCCATTTGGTAGCTGCTTATTGATTGTCGCATTGGGAGGAATTGCATGTGTTTGTTTACCGCGTTTCTAGGACATGGTGATGGTTGCATCTGATACGCTGTGTTGTATGAACCCAAGACTGGAGTCATTTGAAGATTATGTAAAAATAAAGGTGCAGATACCGTTCTAGAAGAGTAATAATGGGACCAGGCATTCAAGAACATCCTTTGTTACTTCACAGAAAGACACAGAAAAAGGAAATCCAAATCAATGAAAACCACAAAGGAATGGTAAAGTAAGGAAATTGTTTTCTCTCTTTCTAGCTATAGAAAACTCTTAAGTGCTGCAGAAGAGTTAATAAGCGCATGACTGTACTGTTCAGATTCTCATCCCCCCTCTGATCCACACCACCACAAATGATCATGCAGCAGCACCATGCAGGTCACAAAAGGACAGAGGTGGCTGTGTCACTGCTGGAGGCACCAGACTCATTTTCATTTTGCTACAAGCTCTTTTTTTTTTTTTCCTATTCCTGTTCTAAGATGACATTTTAAAACTTTATTTTGTAAAATTAATAATATTTTGTGTTTGTAGAACAAACGCTATTTTCTGGTTCTTAAACAACACACTGATTTAATAATGCTGTGCTTACACTGATGTATCTGATTTGAAGTAAAATATATACGTTAGTTTTAGGATGTCCAGATTGGTAATGCCATTCCTTTTGCTTGCATATGTATTTTTTCTTGCTAATATTTATACAACTCCAGCATAAAACAAACTGATGAATCTTTTTGTGCCTCTGTTGTGAATTAGTTTGTAGTAATGTCATAATAGACTCTATACTCGCTGCCCACTTCCACTCATAAACATCATAGGAATAATCCTTTCAATTTTAAGACTATGCAAATGAGAAAGGCAAGCAAGATTTGCTTGTGGTAGTCTTCATATAGTACTGTATAATTAATTTTGTTAAAGTGCAGTAGGACCATCAGTACCAGGTACTATATAAAATAGTAATTAAATACATAATCTCTAATACTATTTATTATCCCCAAAGTAACTTTGGGATCCTCTTACAGAAGAATTTATATAAGGGCTAAGGTCTTTTATCATATCATCTAATTTAGTTATGCATTTTCCTATAATAGTATATAGCAGCATAGTAATACTATAAAAAACAAAAAGTTAGCATAGTTCAGTGAATATTAAGAATAGGTGCAATGAACTCTCTAAAACTTAATTGTACTGTAAACTTTTATTGTATGTCTATTCTGATGATCATATGGTGTTATTTGTGGGTGATACTCTTGTGTAATCCTTGCTAGTTACAGTAATGGAAAAAGTCATCCAAGCACCCAAGGACTGAAGAAACCAGTTTCTCATGTGAAACTGACTCCTGGAACATTAGGGAAAAATGTATCAAGTGCCAATGAAAAGGTAAATCATACCAGTTCTTTGTTTATAGAAAAAGGGTACCTAGTTTATGTCAGCTCTTACAGTAACATCACATATTTTCGTATCTTTTCAGACTTCCCACAATACTCAATACGGCAACCAACCAAGTACTTTTAAGAAGGGAAGAAACCAACTGGATGACAATGCTCAGTCAAAACGGTAATTCTGTGCTAAGATTGTCTGTTTAATTTAATCAAGCAGGTATTTAAATGCTTGTGATAAAATCATGGCTTCATTTTGTTGCCTTTAACTTCCCTAGACTCAGAATTCAGAATTTCTGGGTATAATGAATGTAAGTAGTCAATATGGAAACTTACTATACTGCCTTAATAGGTTCTCAGGCAAATTCAGGATAAAATAAAACAAAAAAAAAATTAGTAGGAGGTACCATTGTTTCTGCCGTCAAATATTATTTTTACCTCATTACTAAGTTTCCATGCCATTTGTAGCTTAATTCATGTAGATCGAGGTCCCTGAAGGAGGTGGCAAGAAATTTGTAATCTGTTGTTCTAAAGACACTAATCATTCTAACAGGATATGATCTTTGTTTTTTTAAGGATCACGAGTGTTGGCACATCACTTCCCAGAGTACACGGATCAAAGAAGAGTCTCCCAGAAGCAAGGCAAAGTGAATCTTTAGTGCACAGGATCACTCCTGCCATAAAAGGCAGCACACAGGGTAGCTTCTGTAAGGTTAAACATGTGCCAGTACAACATTTTTATTGCAGTAAAAAAGAACAATTGGAAAAGAATCGTGAAGAACATGTTGCTGAAGCTGGTCCATGCTCCTCTAAATGGCAAGGAGCATCTGCAGGTGAAATGTTTCTTGATTTTCAATCAGTACAAGTTATTAAAGAAGATGCCGAAGATGATAGTGCCAGTGATCTCTCTGATTCAGAAAGGATTCCCATTCCTCCATCTCCCTGCACACCACCAGAACTCATACTCAGAGCTGAGGAAATTGATCCAGGTTGTTTGGAGCATGTGCCTGATACAGGTTTTAAAGAATCAGAATATTACTACCCAGACTTCCTGCCACCCCCTTTCAACTCATGGGACTTGAAGCAGCTGGCCATCTTTGTTAATGTAGAGGGTAAATCTGAATTTCGACCAAAGCCAACGGGATTTCTTGAGAAATACATTGATCGCCTTTTGCAGCTGGAATGGCTGCAAATGCAGACTGTACAGAACGAGAAAGTAAAGGCAGCCAAAGCCAGACCACAGACTGCTCCCAGTGCCATACGTACCCTAAAAAGCCCTGGCAAATGCAAAGCATTGTTCAGCCCATTGCCTAACAAGCAATTGGCTCCCCAGGAAAGTGTTACAAAACTCCCTGCATGCTATTCAGGTCACAGGGGAGATCTATACTGTGAAGAAAGTCGACAGTTCTGTTCACATCCAGGTCATTTGAAACTATCTGAGAGAATAGGATATGCAATGTCTTCTCAGAGACAATCTAGTGCAGTAAGAAGTGAACTGAAAAAAACAACTGCAAAGCAACAGCTTCTCAATATTCAGCCACCCGAGAACAATTCTAAAATTCAAAATGTTGGTAACATCAGACCCCCTAGGCAGGCATCCGTATTCCATGGTTCAGCTGCTCCCATGAAAGGCATAAAAACATACGCATGTACAAACCCAAAGAAAAATGGCAATGCTAACAATTACGTTCCTTCTAAAAAAGCAGCAGGGGACAGGAAAATTAAAACAAATGGCACGAAGCAAACATCACACAAATTTAAATGAAGAAGAATGATTTTTAAATGTTAAAAAAAAAATGTAAATGTTAAAAACAACATCTTTTTTGATGTTTCTTGACTGCTAGAAAGCATTTGGCTAGTGCAGAAGGGTCATGTTTTCTTCATTGCAGGATCCTGAAAAAACATGTTCTCGATGCATGGTTCTAAGTCAGCACTGTTCTTTTCAATACATTTGATCTTAAGCCAGCAAGGCCAGCAGGAAATCTTTTCCCTGAAGGCAAGTGTCTTCCATTAGTCTTTCCTCAAAAATACTTACAATTGCTCAATGAAGATAACACTAGCGGAATATGAAAGTTTAGAGATGTACAAAATGTCCTATTTGCACCAGCTGAACTCCATTGAAATCTGTAGTGTTTCCTTAGTGTATTTGAGAGAATAGGAACTGTGCTCTTTTTCTGTAACAGACGTGCTATTTTGAGAAGGTTTGATGGTGTTCCGTTTTCTGATGGAAAAAGGGCTCAATTGTTTTTATAAAATAATGGAGTAACCTATATGTACAAACTCTAATTCTTCATAGAAGATGATAAATTGATTTTTTTGATAAGTTTGATTTGTATTTATTTTTTGCTAGGAAGAAGAATGGAGATAACGTATTGAAATATTTTAATGCAGAAAGGATTCTTTTAAAGACAATTATTAGGGAGCAGACAGCTTCAGTAGTGGCAGATTAAGAAAAAGGAATGCATATTTTTATACCCAGAAACCTTCACTGTATTTGCAGACAGCATTCCTTCAAGTTAGTTTTGTAAACCTTGATGCTTTTTGTCATTTAGAGGAAATGACCAAATTTCAAACCTCACATGGATATCGATAATTAATGCAAAATGAGAATATTACTAGATACTCTGTGGCCTAATATCCGGAACTCGTAAACTCTCAAAACATAGAAAATAGAATCTAATGAGATGAATTTGAAGGCTATTTTAAGGTCAGTCAAAGATATATTTTGATACAAAAGATACCTATTTTCAGTTACTGAGATGACTATTTCATGGTCCAGTCTATTTCACTTAGCTTGGCTTCTTACTTCAGGGTTTAGTGACGTGGCATGGGGAAATACCCTACAGAAAGAAATTGTACAATTTATTAATGCAGGGTCTTGTCCTTGGACTCCGTATTTTGAATTGTGTCTGTGAGATACAAGAGAATGTGAAAAATAATTCAGTGGGTATTCAAGTGTCAGTTCAGCTGTTAGCTGGGGACACAATCCTGTTAAAGATGAAGTTCTAGACAATGTTTTGAACTTTCATTTTAAAATGAAATACTTCCTGAGCACCATTAGCTTCATCCTCAGCCGCCTGTCACAGCGAACTGTTTATGAGAAGTGAGCTGAGGTCTGATGGACCAAATTTTACAAGTGGATCCTTCCCATGGTGATATCAAATAAAAAAGTAGCAAATGCTAAAGAATATATTTATGTACATAGTTAAATTGCACTTCTCTGGTTGATCTCATCTTGGTTTTAAGATGCTTAGCTGTTTCTATTCTTTCATTGTGCCTACCAGATCTTCAGCTTTGTAAAATTTCAATGCATGGATTTATATGTAGTTTAAAATGAGAGAATATTAATAAATATAGTAATAAACAAGATTATTTTACAGTACATAAAAACAATGCTCAGGAATAGTGTGAGAGATATTTTTAGTGGCTTTTTCCTAGTCTACTGGAGACCAAATGTGAAATTTTAAATTGATAAAGGAAACAAATGTAATGTACAGTATATTTCCATATTCAGTATTTGTTAGGATACAGTTAAAATAAATTGTAGTTGCTTGTACGTCGTGCTCTATGCAATTAAAGTGGAACTTAATCTGACATGCTCAACGATCAAGTAAATTGGCTGTGTTGGAGGTGTGGTGAAACGTACAGGATGGCATTCAAATACCAGCAACTGCACAGCACTAGCACATTTCAGCCCTTTGTTTTGTTCCAGACTCATCCTGTATTTCAGCTTTTTTTAGATGAAAGGATCTTGCATCTACTGCTGGAATTTTAGGCTTTGGCCAAATTTCTCCAAGCCTTCGTTAGTCAAATTTTCCTGATTCACATTAAGAGTAGTGAAAGTAGGACTGCTCTTGCTAATAAGCGCTATTGTAGTGCATGATTTTAGTACCCTGTTTTGGCACACTACTATAAGTACCAAAAGCAAGTTGAGCAGGATCAAGTCAATAATCAGAATGGCAGTTTTTTAAAACAAATTCTCTTAGATGCAGTAATTAATTCAGCATGTTATTATGACACTGAATATTAGTGTATGCTAATTTTTTCTCTGAAATGTGGCTCTATATTGGTGCTTTCCTAGATTACATGGAGAGCATGTAGACACGCATTTTGCATGATCACCTCTTAAAGAATAAATAAATAACTAGTGTTTCAGTCAGCTGTGACTAGAGCAAAGGTGATTGGCACTGAGAATTTTTTTTTCTCACAGACCCAGGAATTAGAAAGTTTTGTTTTAATGTAGCGCTTGTGGTCTAATGCACTTTAATCTGTTGTTGGAGACTTTTTAAGAAGTTTAATAGGCAGAGAAGGTGATGACACTGAAAACAAGTCTGAATACTTGTTCATCACTAAGCTCCGGCTGTGATCAGGACAAGTAAGTTTGTCTCACATGATAATCACACAATTCTAATTTTTGTTTGTTCACTTGATACTTTCAAAATTGATTTGTTTCAAAAACTGTTCTTACTGTGAGCAGACCTGCAAGTGTTGGATTTGATCTGGCAGCAGTTTTGCTCCTATTTTACTTGTCTGTGTTCTGGGCCTAAAGATGAAAAGAGCTCCTTTTATGAAGAGGACTATGGTTTATTTTTCCTTCATTTTCTATTGATGGGTATTTTCTTTAGAAACACTTCTGAATATAACAGAAAAGTTTATTGCATCAAGTACATTACATTCCAAATTTAAATAATTCCACAGCACAGTTTGTGTGGCTATTTATATTTTTTCACTCTATATAGCAATATGATCCTATATTCACATGTATCTGTGCCTAGCACTGAAGATGCTGAAGAGCAAGTTTACTTTGATTTATTTAAATTGTTTTTTTTTATTATTATTATTTTTTTATTATTTTTTATTTTTTTTCTAGATAATTGTAGTGTTCTGTAGTACTACCTACAAAACTAATACACTCAGGTTGCATTTTAAATAGCCAGATTCTACTTCAGTTATACCAATATAAATAAACTTTGAACAACTGTTGTTCTCAAGGAAAAAGTAATTTATCATGAAAAATAATTAAACAGGCCACTGTCTGGAGCCCAGCTTTTGATGTTGGCAGTCATTTGTTCTTATTTATTTGAAGATTCTGTGAATATTTTTGCTGGTAATTTCACTGGAAAGTGATCTTGTAATTCAAAGTTACTGTGTATTTATTATATTAAAAGTGAGATGCTGCTTACTTGTTCCTTAGTTGTATTCTTTTCATCATCCACAAGATGGCACTTTTGAATTTTTTTGAACATTACTACGGCATAGGACAGAGCTCTTAGCTCAGTGGTATCTCAGCTGTATTGCTGCTGATGGTCAAGCTACATGGCTGAAAGATACATGATAATTTCTACTCCTCGTGGCAGTCACTTCTGCATCATTTTAGCCTTAAATATCATACTCAATTTTCATAATTCATCATACTCTTTAATGCAGCGATCAAAGTGCTGCACATTCTCTGTTATAATCTCCAGGACACTTAGATCATTATCCAGTGCACAGCAAACACATGTAGGTAGATGCTTGCACAGGTGGGGTCCGAGCCACATTCTTGTGTTGCAAGTGCTCTAGGTGACATTCTCCAGTGTTTCAACATCCTTACTATGGAGGTTTTCTTAATGTCTAGTCCTCCTGTCCTGTGCTGCTATTTAAGCCTTACTTTTTATCCTGTTAACAGTAAATCTCACTTTTATTTAAAATATTGTGGCCTAATTGACACGATCTATTGCTTTTCTTCTCCCAGCAGAAGATCAGTTCTTCCCTAAGAACTTCAGTTCTCCCAGTTCACAATCAGTTCTCCCTTTCACAACTTTTGCAACCCTAAATTTTCCAGTTCCAAAGAGGTCCCCAGTAAAAGCAATGCTGACGTGGAATGGAAAATGCCTATTGTTTTCATAGGAGCCAGGACCTTTCCCATACTATCTGCCACTCAGTCTTATTTTTATATTATTTTACAAGAATTAATTTTTCATTTCCGGCTTCTTTATGTAGTTTTACTTAAAATGTATTTTTGTTAGCTGTGTGAATTTCAGTTTCAGGCATACAACTTCAAACTTGCTTGATGGCTTTTGAGTTTAACAAAGGTTGTATCAGCTTTCAGGTAAACTTATTGGTTCAAAGTCTGAAGTAATAACAACAGTAGCACTCCTAGGCATGGCAGATAAACATAACATGGGGTGCTGAACTATCACATGTATACCTAATAGCATGCTCCCATTACAGTCACATGCTTGGACTTTTGCAAACAGTGAAGTTACTAGGAAATGGTGATTCCAAGTAATTGCCAATACAAGCTATATGATTGTCAATAAAGACACCACAGCTATTCAGTGTTTTGGTTTCTTTTTCTTCCTGTAAAAAGTCACTGAAATAAACTTCCTAGGAAGGAGTAACTCCACTGCAGCCTGCCAGCTGCCTGGTTTATGCCCTCTATATCCTGGCACATCAAAGAACTGAGTTGCCCGGTGTGCTCCCGCTCAGCGGGGCAGAACACAAGCTGGGATTCATTGCGCTGCCTTCTCATCCCCGAATTTCAGACAGCTTTTTGGTGAAACTTGCTCTGTTCTGCCAAGAACAGCTGCTCTGAGGACATCCCTAAATAACAGGCTTTTCCTGTACACAACAAGAAGGCGTATTTTGAGGTAGGAAACAGCGTCGGGGGGTGCCGAGCCTGACGGAAGCCCATCGGCAGGGTCAGTCAGCACCTGCCGGGAAGCCTCGCTGTGGGTTACGCTCCATCACCGAGCCGGCGCTCACCAGGGGTGCCTGGGGACCAGAGTGGGCCAACTGACCCCTGTCACACCTGGGCTGAGCTGGAAGAGCCACGGGACCGTGCTGCTCCCTCCTTTCCAATACGTGCCCATGGAGCTCTTTGCCATGCTGCTTCTCCTGCAGGTAGGTGCTGCGCGGGGACGAGGGTGCTGTGCTGGCCCTCCAGGGGGTCTTGGGGGTCCCACTGCAGTACTGGGCCCTGCCGCAGTGCCCCTGAGGTAGGGATAATGCCCAGACACTGGGCTCAGGGCTCCTGTGAGAGGGGGTTCCAGATTTCAGTCCTCCTTGTGAGGATTATGGGGCTTTCCATGCCTGGCACAGTGTGCTGGTGCCTGGTGTTGATCCTGCTGGGTTAATGAACCCCTGTAGTAATTCCGTGGCATTTCCATGAGTGTTTCTGGGAGGTCTGTGGGCCTGAACTTGGTTTGTATTTCTGGCAGCAACTCCACATCTGATACAGATATGGCAAGAGCCACAGTCATTGCTGTGCAACAGGTGCATATGGGAGAGTTTGAAAGCCATAAAACACACAACTGAAGCTCCAATATAATTAACGGTAGCTACACATAGACAAATAGGAAAGCAGGTTGTCTGGGGGGGTCTGGTACAGACCAAATTAACCGAGTCTGGCAGATGTGAACCTGCCCCCCAAGCTAACTCTGCAAGTGCCAGGTTAAAGCCTTGCTTGCTATTTCCACACCACAGAGGTTTTCCCCAGGTCATACAATAGCTTTATAGAATAGGTCAAAGGCTTCACTCGTGAAACCTCATTGCTTGATAGGTTAATAACAATGATGACCTTATCATTATATTATTTTTTCAGAAACAGGTCAGGAGGTAAAGGCCTGACCTTTGCCTGAGTTGAGGCAGTAAGAGCTTGGTTTCCTATCTTATATGACGCTGGAGTCATCTGGTGGGTTGTAAAAAAATCCAAATCACCTTTTCTGTAAAGGCAGCAAGAGCTGAAAGGAAGGTATACAAGATACACATGAGCTAATGATGACAGTGTAATTTGAGTACTGTCATACTCCCTTGTGGTAGAAGATTTTAAACAGAAAGCAGTGTTTG
Organism: Nettapus auritus; assembly: GCA_011076525.1. NCBI lineage: Eukaryota > Metazoa > Chordata > Aves > Anseriformes > Anatidae > Nettapus > Nettapus auritus. Next base: position 11,448,601 of record CM021784.1, read on the forward strand.
AAGCCTGTGAAGGAAGCTTGTGCTTAGAAAAAGTCAAATTCAGCCAGTTAGGGTATAGTCCCCATTCTCAATTTATTTCTCTCACCTGGATTGGAGACTTTGGTCCAGTGTTTATCTTCTGGTAGATCAGCTATGTTTGGGACACTTAGAGTAACATGAGTCTTAGAGAACACAAAATACTCCCCAGGCTTAACTTTCACCAGTAATAGGTTTATGTTGAGTGGATACCAGATAACGTCTAAAGGAGTGTGAGACAGACAGAGACAGAGCTGAATATTTTAAAAACAGAGCTACTTGATTTGAGAAAATCCATAGAGAAAATACCATGGAGTGTTAGATGCAGTGTTTGCGTATTTCTGGAACTGGTACCACCTGACCAGAGAAATTAGTATCCAAGCCCTCAGGCCAATTGATTTGGAATGAGATGGACTATATCTGTAGAATCTCTACAGGTTTCTAGATTCAGCTACAACTAAATACAATGCTGTCAAAAATGAATCAATGTGTTTCTGTGAAGCACAAGTCCTCCTAGACAACATAACAATGGTTTCCAGCTAACCATACTTCTCACAATGATCTCTCTTTTTAATAAGGTTACTGCCGCCAACAGTTTTTCCCATGACGTTGAAAATTTCAGTTTAAGACGAGCTGTCCAAAAGAAGAATACTCAGGTTTGTAGTCAATATTATTTGATAACAGCTACAAAACCATTAGTATGTAAACTATGACACTAAATACATTTATTTATCCAACAGCTGACAGATTCTTATCAGTTAGACAGTCTACGTCCTTTACAGCGTAGAAAAAGGACATGGGTTATCACCACCATCGATGTTACAGAGGAGGATAAAGGACCATTCCCAAAATATGCTGGACAGGTACAACCAACCTTTTAGTAAAAGTTTACCTTGAACCTCACAGTAAGGTACTCACCAACACAGATTTTTCTATAAAATACCAAAAGCAGGAGAGGGTAAGAACTGTGTATTTCACAGCTTTATTTTTTTTAAACAAAACAAAACAAAAATAAAACAAAACAAACATTGTTCAAAATTTGGCTTATTTAATCAGAGTAGTGGGGTAGGATTGTGTGGTGTAGAGGAGAGATTGCTTCTTTTTATGGGATGCTCTAGGCATACTCAGCGGAAAGAAGAGACTATAGGGTGGGAGAGGTATGAGTACAGAGCTGTGTGCCTGCACATTGTGCAGAGAGTAGTGATGCTGCAACCCAGAAAACTGTTGAGTTGGCTGAGAAGAAGCCTATATAATGGCCTCATCTGCAAAGACAAAGTGGGTAGGAAGATAGTTGGTCTAAAGCTTTTTTTTACTTCTGTTGTGTCTTCCCTACTCACACTGCATTGTGCTGTTTCTCTTTTCAAAAGCTGTTCAATAACAGGTCATTTAATACATCAGTAAAATATTTAATTAGTGGACCTGGGGTAGATGAATCTCCAGAGATTGGATTGTTTTCTATAGAAGATGACGAAAACGGGCATGTGTATGTACATCGTACCATTGACAGAGAACAGACTCCATCTTTTCAGGTAATATACTTTAAAGAATACCTAAAACTGTTTGCAAATATTAACTGCTTTCTCATGGCCAAATGCTTCACAGGAATGAGGCAGACCAATAAGAATTTTAAGTGTATATTTTCTTGAAACCTGCAAAGATAATTGTCTCAGCAGAGACCTATAGGGAACTTCCACCATACTACTGATTATAAACTATCTTGACATGTTTGGATTTCAAGTATCAGTCCACTTCTGTTCTATCATTTTTCTTACTTGACCTTGGTTATAACCTAAAAATGAAAAGTTTGTCCTGAAATTCAAAGTGTGTTACAGCTTTTTTTGAAACCCCCATACTCCTAATCAAGATAATGGAACTAAAAAGTTAGGCATTACAAAAGGAAGGAGCTGCAAAGTCCTATTACAGTAACTTTACATGGGTAAGCATATATTTCTACTTAAAAAGCAGGAAAGTGTTCATAAGAAGTAAGTGTGATGAAGGAAATGTGATAAGTGTATGAATGAAATATGTGAGTGTAGGTTTGTTTTCCTATTGAAAAAAAAAACGGTTGTGGTCTCCTTTTGTTTATTCTGTGATGTTTTATACATGCATCTCTGTGGATTAATTGTACCCACTTCATAGTTACAGTTTCTTGTTCTCAGTGCACAGTCCTGCCTTACGTACTGAAAAGTCAACTTATGGAGAGTCTTCTGTTCCCCTTCACTGGACATCTACTTGGTCCAGGACACTTTTTGCTTGGTTTTAAAGCAGAAATAAGTGTAGCAAGGGGGACTTCAGCACTTATAATTGAAATGCAGCTAGAGAAAACTGAGTGTACCACTCAATTAAATACTTCAGTGTTGGGAAGCAGCTTTGAAATCATTCTTGTGTTTGGCCTCAAGGGTATTTACATATTTTACATTAAGCAGTTATTTCAAACAATGGAGATCCAGATTTTTTTAACTGATTTTTTTTTTTTTTTTTTAATATTGTTTAAGGTGATGGATGACCATTATACATCTATTACCTTTGAAAAATAAATGAATGTCTTAGCAATGCAAAGCCAAATGCTAGCCAAATATGACTGATGAGGTTTCAAAATTCAAGGTTTCTTGTTCTATTCTGTTAACTAAATGAGTTACTGTGTCACTGTTTGTTTAGATACGTTTCGATATTGTGCACAGAGAAACCGGTCAGCAATTGGACCGCTCTTTATTTTTCAAGATAAAAGTAAGAGATGTTAATGATAACGCACCTGAGTTTCCCAAGGAGGAATTCAGCATTACAATAAGGGAGAACCACAGTGAAGGTAAATGCCATCCAAACAATGGATAGTACTGGTTTGTTTATGAATGCTATCTTAATTCCTTTGTCCTCCTTTTCCTTACCAAATCCATTCTTCTCCATAGGTTTTACTTAGTCCCTAAACTTATGAGTACTTATTTCCTGTGAAGGGCTACTTCCTCCTTCTTGACTTGTCTGATTGTACATTAACATAATGTCAGAGACATTCTGGAAAAACTGCTGTTAATAATTGCTCATAACTGTAAGCCAAGACTAAGCAGACCAATCTGAGCCATGGATTTAAAACCTGTGCGTGCACGCCATGTCACAGAAAAATGTTCAGACAAAGACAATCTCTGTCTGTGCTCACAAAGAACAGACATGTAGACACACAGGCATGGTGCTATCTCCTCTGGAGTTGGCCAAGAATTGTCACAAATACTACTGAATGTTTTTGACAAAGTAATTCAGGAGTGTGATAACCCTTTCTATTGTCCAATGATACTGTGGGCAGATTTACCACCCAAATGAGGTGGAGTTGAGTCTTTCTGTGTATAACCATAGACACAGGAGAAGCTGCAGTTGCTCTTAGGACCTGTGTGTCCAAGAGCCTGTAGATAGGTTTGAGAAGCTCCATGTCAAGACTAGGCACTTGTATTAATATCTTGTTTTTTCATTCTAGATGAGCCAGTTTTCCAAGTTACTGCCTTGGACAAAGATGAAGGCGGCACTGCTAACTCTCAGGTGTCCTATTCTCTAAGTACACAAATGCCCCTTCTAGATGGATTCATATTTGATATTGATCCTACCACAGGAACAATACATCTGTCTGGATGCCTGAATTATAAGGTGATGTACATATGGCATCTTCTTGTAATTTAATGCATGATAAATATTAACTACATATTAATCGGGTATAAGGGGAGGGGCAGTTTCACATCCAGCTCTGTAGCTATGACTGGTAAAACGTGGGAACTGCTTCTGAAGTAAGGTTGGCAATTCCTTCTGTTTTTCAGACTGCCAGCACTTTCAAACTTCTGGTGAAAGCCTATGACCAAGGAACTCCCCAGCTGTCATCTACTGCGACAGTGAATGTAGCTATTGAAGATGCAAACAACCACCCCCCTGTATTTACTAGGGATTATGTAAGGAAAAACATTATTACTTTATTTAGCGTTCCTAAATACAGTTCAGTCCTTCAAGCTGAGCGCTTAATGCACTCCGCAGTAGAAATAGGAACCCTCAGACCCTTTACAGGATCAAGACAAAGCACTTGCAAATGTACTTTATGTAACGGTATAGTGCTAGAAGAAATACCGTTTTAAAATGTGGATGGTAAGAGAGTACTTTAACTACTGACTGTGATAAACTTTGGTAGATTTCCATGTACAGCACTAGAAGGTATTTTTTTTTATTTATTTTTTCTCAAAGCATAACAATGGTGACAGACTAGCTTATTCTAACATATCTGAGAAGCTAAGGTCCTGATTACAATCCATTCTTCATCTTGGAAATGGAAATAGTGTTTATTTCTTTCCTTTCTGCTCCCAGTACCAGCTACAGATTTCAGAGGGCCGAGAACACTCAGCTGCATTATGGCTCCAAGTGGAAGATGAAGACTCGCCTTACACTCCAGCTTGGAGAGCCAAGTACACAATAATAAAAGGCAATGAGAAGGAACAATTCACCATTGAGACTGACCCAGACACAAATGAAGGCATTTTGAGTGTTATCAAGGTAATATTTATTGAACAGACAGGAGGAACTGTAATAGATGAACTGCAATATGGCAATGTGTTACATAGTCAGTCTGTAAGAATACTATCTTAGCATCTTAACTGTTTCACAGCTGTCCTCTCAGTCCTAGGCATACAGAAGTATGAAAAAATATGACTGCCATATCAAAGATCATAATTGCTAATGAGACTCTTGTCTGGGATTTTCAGCCTCTCAGCTATAAAGATGACTCTGAGAAGAGACTCATAATTTCTGTAACAAATGAAGAACCTTTCTTCTCATGTGAAAATGGCATTGTGATGATCTCAAGCCTAGAGCCCATGAACACAACTGTGAATATCAAGGTTACAGAGTCGCAAAATGTTCCCCAGTTTCATCCTCCAATACTTGTTGTCCAAAAAGAAGATGCGATGAAGCCTGGGAGAGTGTTTAGAAAGTATCTTGCTACATATCCAGATGGTGGGCCAAATAAGATTAGGTAAGTGGAGATGCTTTCATCTCTCATCTCTTTTTTTTTTTTTTTTTTTTTTTTTTTTTTTTTAATACGGTATATATTCAAATGTGTATATATACATACACATGCATATTTACAGTTATATAAAGATACACATTAGAGGTGCAGGTTTACTACCAATAATACTGCAGATCCTGTGATAGAGATAGCAAAACTAAGTATCACTAACAAAAATACCTACAGAGCTCGAAAGAACAAAGATGCAGCAGAAATGTTCTCTTATTCAAAATCCATTTAAAGAAATATGCTTCCTTGTAACTTTTTCCTTTCTCTTTGAGATATGAACTGTCCCGTGACCCAGCTGGATGGCTGAGTGTAGATGAGAATTCTGGAGTTCTTAGTGTAGTAAAAGAATTTGATCAAGAATCCCCTTATGTGAACAACAGCCTGTACACCATCATCGTCCATGCTATCAGTGATGGTAAGCAGCCAGTCAGAAAATATTCAAGCATGACTGTTTGAGATGAGGTGCATGCTAGATATAAAATGATAGCAAGCCTACGATTTTGGAGAATGGTTATTCAAAACACCCTAATGTTTAACACTTGTGTCATGTGTGACTATTAGGATACCAGGTGCAGAGCTCCTGCCAATAGAATGGCTTTTGTCAATATCCAGTTATAAGTATTTTACTGTCTCTTTTGCTCCTTTCTAGATACTCCACCACAGACTGGTACTGGCACCATCCTGCTTTATTTGTCAGACATTACAGAGCATATGCCAACGTTATTGGCTCCTTCTTTAGATGTGTGTGACAAAAAAGAAATGAGACCTCTCATTATAAAAGCTAAATCTCCTTTGGTCCATTCACATTCTTGGCCATTTACCTTTGAGCTTGCTGAAGACTCTGAAGATGTGATGAGTACCTGGAAATTAGGAAGGAACTTTGGTGAGTTCTGTTTATGCCCTTCATGAGAAGCCTATTGTCACTTTTGTGACAAACTATTGTTCCCTCTAGTTATTTCACTATCACTTACTTTATGGTCTGTTACTGGTTAGTCTCAAGGAGACTGAAAGACATGGAAAAAGAGCATTTGAAATCCAAAGTTGCTGCAATTTGGAAAAAAAACAAAAACAAAAACAACCCCCCCCCCCAAAATTGTTCTTCACTACTGAGGACAGGGCCAGAAGCAATACACTACAATTGTAGAAAGGGAGATAAGACAGCTGAGGAACAACTTCTGCATTTGAATGACCTCCTGCTTAATTATAGAGGTTGTCAGTGCAGCTGTGCTAGAATGCAGCAAGACTGGGACATACCTCTTTGCCCAGAAGGCTCAGCAAAGTGATAAAAAAGGATGCAGTTTTCCTTATTCACCATGATGCATTAAGGGTGGAAAAGGTGTTTGAAACTGGGGTGCCGATAAGTTTTCTTTTATTGTCAGAAGGCACTGTGGAGCATCAGACTTCTTTCTATGAGTCTTGAATGTCCTGCAGCAGAGTCCTGTACCTGGGAGGGGTACTTGAACATCCTTGGAGATCTTCAAAAGCCACCTGAACCTGGCCCTGGGCAACCTGCTCTGGGTATCCCTGCTTGAGCAGAGGGCACTGGATCAGATGACCTCTAGAGGTCTTTTCCAACCTCAGCCATTCTGTGATTCTTTGAAACAATTTGCTTGTCTTTTTAGTGGAGTCGGTGGAACTTTTAATGTTAAGAAGCCTCCCACAAGGTACCTATGTGGTGCCCTTCATTATTCGGGACAGGCGAGGACTTTCTACAAGGCAGAGTCAGCATATAAGGCTCTGCTTTTGCCCAGATGGGCATGCATGTGAAGATTTACCACAAGGAGCTGTGAGATTTGGAGGTGGTGCCATTGCAATAATACTGACAGCTTTCTTACTACTGTTGGGTGAGTAACCTCACCAGCCCCCTGTACGGAACCACACAGATCTGTTTGCAACATAAATTTAATAATTTCCTTTCTTCTTTCAACAGTTTCCAGTATTTTACTTTGTCAGTTTCATGTGCCACAATCTAAAAGCAAAGCTGTTGTTCTACCTCAAGAAGGTGAACAGACTTTCATCAACTATAATGAAGAGAGCAGAATGCCATTGTCCTACGTAAGTGCAAAAGCATATATACATGTGGCTGGAATCCTGAGAATGATACTTGGTATTAATTATAGTGGGAAAAATAATGCAATATAGCTAAATTAGAAATAAGTTTCACTTGCTGGAGATTCCATCAGTATATGAAAAAATGTTGACACATTTTTTCCCCAACAACTTTCAGTCTGAGACTGACACTTTTCATTAGTTATTGTCCTAAATATTTGGAAGTACAATTTCTTCCAAAATTCCTCTCACAGTACACAAATTAATATGCAGGTAAATAAAACAAGTAAATTAAAACTAAGTAAAATTTTACTTAGTTCTTGGTATAACTGAAATGAATCCATCATTCTTCAGATATCTGATCAAAAACAAGCCAGTCAACATCATTGACTTAGCATACTGGCTAATCCTGTCCTGTGTGGACAGGATTTAAGAGTTTATTTATTTATTTATTTATTTATTTTTTAAACTGAAAGATATACTTTTGGGGTTTTGAAGGCTTTTGAGTTTGTTCTGCAGGTTTTTGTGCTGTATTCTCTAACTTATGCAACAGACCTCTATTTTTGTTGCAAAGAATGCCTGAAGGAAATTCTGGTCTACATCAGTAAGTGACTGCCACGTGTTCTGGTCATAAGTATGTAATGTTCATCAAGAGATTCTAAAAATAATCTCTGTTTTACAGCAGGCAAAGAAAATGCAAACCAGTTTTTTTTTTTGTTGTTGTTGTTTTTTTTTTCCTTATGTATGTATAATCTAATTTCACAGTGCTTAGTCTGTAGTTCGGAGCTACGATTACTTATACAAGTAGACATTATAAAGCTCTGAGGTCATGTTTGGTGCACTAACAAGGAGAAATTCACTAAATTCACAGTAAGAAACATATTTAATTACTGGAGATTAGAAAAAACACATACATGGTGGCACCGCATATACAGGAAGTGTTTTACATATGCAGAAGAAGAAACAGTTCCTGACCAGGAAAACCTGCAATCTAATAGAGAAGAAAGCACAAGAGAAATGGATGCAACAGGGAGAAAGACAGTTGGACTTATCTGTATCTGAAATAAATGTTAGTAGGCAACTTTACGGGTGAAACCTGAGAAACTGTGTTTATCTTTCAGAGTGGCCTGTACACTACACAAAAGACAGTCCAAGTAAGACACCATGATCACATCATACAAACAGTAGAGAAAATATTGAATCAGGTAAGAAAGGAGATGTTGAATCCCTCTTTTGTTGAGGTGGCTTGTAAGAATAGCAAAAAAAAAAAAAAAAAAAAAAAAAACTTGCAAAACTGAAAAGCTGCAATGGCTTCGACTACTCTATCTGGCTACACCTAAAAAGCATTACTATTAAAAAAAAAAAAAAAAAGGAAAAAAGAAAAAAAGGGAATGTAATGGATGGAGGAACAGTCAGGACTCTTAGTTGCTGAAGATGCCATGTCTCCTAGACTTCTTGCTGAATATACCTGGTCACCCAACAGTTCTTGCAAGGCTGGAGTCTCACCTGGAATCAATACTTAAAAACCGGGCAGTGGGGCTAAAATACTTTTATGACCATACCAGGGTTAAAGTTTGTTTTCCTGCTATTTCATTTCTGTGGAAGCAAGGAAATCTTAGTTCCTCTTGCCATGTCCAGTCTGGTAATTGAACAGGCCTATTCTCCACACTTCCTTGTGTCAGACTGCATGCCTCCACGCAGTCATGTTTACTTAGAGTTGTTTGTTCCAAGGCATATTTAGGTCTCCTTCCTGCCTCATTGGCACCTAAGGGGAAGATCAGGCTCTTGTACTTTTCCATCTGAGAGTTTCAGTTCAACTGTTCCTTATCAGAGAGAAACCTATACTATTCACTGTAGCCTCCTGCTTGCCTGTTTGACAACAGTATACTGTGAATCCCTTTAATTTCCAAAAGGGTAGTAGGAGCTTCCATGATGATTTGCATTGTTTCTTCCCTTCTTCAGAAATTGTATGACCAAAGCGCACTGGAACCTTATTGGGCAAGTTATGCCCCTTGCATATATGCTGAGGAAGGAGAACTGGAGAAAAGTAACTCCTTCCACTCTCTCTCCATGGACAATGACGACTTGCCCATAGATTTTTTGAACACTCTAGGACCAAAGTTTTCTGCTCTGGAGGAAATCTGCCAGAAGCGATTTTCGTCATTCAGCTAATCTCAAAAGGCTGTGAGTACTTTATGGTGTTGCAAAGGCAGCAGTGCTGACAAATTCCAAAGAACCCCCCCGTCGATGCTTGAAAGTGTTGCACTGTATCTGCACCATGAGTGCAAATGAGTCTTTTATTCTGCCTGCCTATGCTGTTTGCACGCCTGCAGCCAAGAATATGGCACACGTGGAAGGTACGCTCTACTCTGAAGAGATGATGGAGTGATTTTGTCATATTCTGTGCAAACTTGAACAATGAGAAGGTCTATTTGGCTGGAAATTCAAGTGAAAGTTCCATATGGAATTAAACTACACTTGAACAGCAAGGCAATTACCAGTTAGGCCAGTGATACAGTCCTTTCTCCAGTAGATGGTCTCTTTAAATCCAAAATTATCCATGCAGATCTGACTTGATGATAAGATCTTTTCTTTCTAAATGATATTGAAACATCTAAGAGAAAGCCCACTTGTACTGTTAGTGTGACTGTAGACTGCATAATAACCTGAGAGGTCTGCACCATCCTTGCCTTTTAGCCTAAAACAGGCACTTATTTAGTGCTTGCATGCTTGTGCTGGCATCTGGTGGCTCTTGGTATTATTACATTATAAACAATAAGTAGGAAGAAATTGATGGATGACGAGGTATGGCTATTCCTATAATCGAAATAGAAACCTTCTCTAAATTAGCTACAAGTGACGATGATAAGGAAATTTATGGGTTTCCTCAGGCATCACTGCTAAAACAGATGATGAGATAAAGAAAGGATGGTATTGATTTTCCCTATATGGAACCCACAAACGTGTTACTTTTAAATTGCGTGGTTTGTACATGTCTGACTGTGTGCAATTGGCCCGTGGTCGGTTACAGCATGATTCGTGTTACAAAACATGAATGAGGAAATAACAGCTCAGAAGATAGCATGCTGCCATTAGGTAAGTTATGCATGCAATAAGAGGTGGAATTAGTCACAGTATTCTGTTCTGTTCCACTTCTGTGCTAAAAGAAAAATGCTCCGCCTGAGGCAAGCACTAAGTCTGGTATCTAAGGCGCTGTTCTTCTGTTTCAAAGTTTACTTAAACAATAAATAATGCTTTTGCTCAGATGTTATTAAATAATAATTCAAGGCTGGAAACTTTAGTCAAGTGTGATTAAAGAATCTGGCTGAATGGCAGGCAGCTAAGTTTTCCTAAATGCCAGCAGCAGGATCTGTTTACACGATAAATCACTAGTCTGATAAACTGCCCTTAACTTAGAAGTCTGGATGGAAGACTTTAAATCAGCAGCACAACCAACACCAACACCACCAACAGCACAATAGCAAGATGATTTTTTTTTTTTTTTTTTTTTTTAACTGCAAACTCTAACCATAGTTGTACGATTAGAACTGTTTTGATTTATTTCAGCTGAAAATGATGCAAGATTAAAAATAATAATGAAAGTGTTCTGTGTGTGTACTGTTCATGTAAACTTGTGTTGGGTCTATAGCACAACAGACATCTAAACTCAAATAATTAAAATAATTTAACAAATAATTAACAAATAATTAAAATCTTCATTTTGCAGATAAGATACCAATGCACAGAAATTGTAAGTCAGCTCCCACAGTCAAAAAGAGACAGAGTGGATGAAGATTGTTCAGAAATCTTTCGGCACTATAATCACTGACATATCATTACAGTCATAATTCCTGTCAAGCCTGTCATTTATGCAATTACCTGGACAAAAAATATTCTTCCTTTTACTCATTAACCATTTGCAATCACAAATTCGGTGATGTGACAGTTTAACTCCCACCAATGATCACATTATTGGTTGATATTTTTACCTATGTTAGCTGTACGTACCATGTAAGTACATAATAATGTGGTGTTGAGCTCATTTGAATGATTAGTGTAATATTTTTTTATGTCACTGTGTGCCCCTTATTTGGAATGACTAATTTTACGTAACAATACATGCTACAAGCATGATACAAGCACCTAAATAGCTCCACTCAATCTGCTGAAATCCCTTATTGTCCCTGCTGCTAAAATATGGGCAGATAAACTGCCATGCATCAGCTGGGGTCTCTGGACAACAACAAAACTCCAGAAAGTCTAGTGGTGTAGGTCAGCATGTCAGCTTCATAGGAAAATTTCTTCTTTCTCCATTTCTAATAAGGTTTGAGTTGATGTTTCTACTCTAATGAGAGTGAAGGAAAGCTAAATTAGTCTAGTAATTGCCTGCTGTCTTAAAAACTAGAAACATCTGCTTGAGACACCAGTGACTTTAGTGGAGTTTGGCAGCAGGGAGGCCCAGGCTGACGAGGTACATATTCACCACTACGTACTACAATCAAAAAGGTTTACTTGGAGGCTTTTAAGAGACACAGTGATTAATAAGTAGTGAAAAGGAGGAGTGAGAGCATTTCTCACAGCACAGATTTTATCAATCACACAATCGCAGGAAGCTAGTCACTTAACAGCTCTTAATCGTGTGAGGCTGGGGTGTACGTCAGCAGATGGAGACATAGGCGACAACGCACAGTGAATATTATCAGTCTGTCTTTGGGCCCTCAAAATTGCTGTTACCCTGTCTCTGCTGAGGGTGACAGCAAACCACCAAGCTCCCAGTGGCTGAGGGAGCTTTCAGAAGTTCACATGAAGGTTGACGCGAGCTCCCTGCCTGACACACGCCCCTTTTCTGCAAGTGCCTTGCAGCAAACCTGGGCTGACAGCCAGGACCCCTAGGCAAGGCAGCTTGCCTCATTTCTTCCCAAAGCCCCTCTGCTTGTGTTGTTGCCCCCCAAAGCCAGGCAGACAACTCACACGTTGCTTAGAAAAGGAACTAGACAAAATTGCCAGTCCTCAGGGGACAATGCCAGGGCTGGCATCACAGGAGTTCTCTGCATGCAAACAGAAGTATAGAGTACGGATGGCCTGAACTTATGCTTTGCTCGTACATAAAGGCAGAGGGAGTGTATGAAGCCTCTCGTTTGTTCAGGTTTTGCTTTAAACTAAGTACCTTCATGGCTTGCCGTTTCGTAAATGCTGGTGATGGGCTATAGTGTTTCAATTACCTGTTCACAGTGAGAGGTCTAATCATGACGCCTGTGAATCCCCATTACTTCTGGCCCCTGCTGTGCCCAAGTCAGTGGGAGTCCCAGCAGCACAAATGTTTATCTCTGCACAATCTTCATCTCTGTCTTTGTTTTGCCTCATTTATAAAAATCTTGCTTGAAAGTAAATGACACACAATCAGTAAAAGGGAAATTAATCACGCTGGAACTAAACTTCTGCCTCTGAGCTTTAAAGGAAACTACAGAGAATGATCACAGGATGGTCCTACATAGAGTGGATGTCAGCATGTTAGTAATGAAATCTTTTTGTCTCAAAAAGAAAGCATTTCCCCAGTTTGCTATTTCCTCTACTCTGCTGAGCAGTAGCAGATCCCATGGGATCTTTAGGCTGCCACAGAGGAAGTATACGTTTTAATCAAATCTTTCTGTGCCTCTTTGGGGTCATCTTCTCCCTTCTGAAGGACACATTTGTCCTGGTTAAGGTATCAAAAGAAGTCATTTAAAGGACAAATAAATGACAAGAGTCTTTATAAGCTAAGAGTAAACCACATGCTGAGTGGGCTATAATTAGTTACTTCCATTAATTCCTTAGGTGTTGTTGTATTTCACAGTCCTAAGAATTAAATGCCTAGCAATAGTGTTGGATTAAAAAAAAAAAAAAAAAAAATAAATCCCATAGGCCAAGGTTTTCTGTGAGGAAGCAGGGAGCAGACGTTGTAGCACTTGTGGTAGTGGCAAAAATTCTCAACTCATTTCAAAAGCCACTATTATCTTTAAAGAAACCAAAACCAGGTGTTTTCTTTCTTAATATGTTATGAAGCTGAAGTTTGAGAATAACAATAATGGCAATAACATTGCCGTTCAGACGTGGCTTTCCATCTTAGCCTGGAAGTGCTTTTGGATGGGAATTTGGATGGGAAAACTGCTGACTGGGAAAAAGTGAGAACATGATTGGAAAGCCCAGGCAAATGGATGCTGCACCGCCACATCCTAGTGCCATTTCTGCCCTTCACACTCCCATTATTTTACACTTTTCAAAAGTGTGGAGAAGTCTTCAAAATGGAAACCTCAGCTCTCACGTGCTAACCATGCTAGTGAAACGTGGCACATTGGCCTGGATCCGGCTTGGATCTGACCTGGATAATTTCCTGGTGTCTAGAATAAGATAATGCAGTGTCTAGTGTAATTACTTACTGCTAGCCTGCAAGCATCTTTCTTAGGGACTGGTACATTTCTCAAGAAACAGAAGGCATTTGAAAAATTTGAATATCTAACATTTCAGATGCCCACTTTGTTTTGCTTAACATGTGTGGTAGGAGCCTACTATCTCCAGTTACCTTACAAAGTGTGAAATTAATCTCAGACTCACAAAGTATGTTGTACTCTGAAGGACACATTTCTACATTTTTCTGCTCTGCCTGTTCCTCCCTCTGAGGATGCTGTAGGAAACCCCAGTTTGCAAGATGATTTGCAAGTTTGCAAGTCTTCACTGGGGAAGATGATGTGAACTGAAGCTACAGAAGACACTGGAGGCTCTTCAGCCTTCTTCCCTATCCCTTGGAGAAATGTAATTATCCAATGTGAGATTTGGCAAGAGTGATTAAATAAATAAAGTAGAATACCATAGCTAAAATTTCCAGTTCTTACAAGCTCATACAAGCTCATACAAATCATGTGTTCTTTGCAGGTTCTTCTACCACTTGCATCAGAATAGTAACAGAGTGTCACAGCAGAGCCATCTGCAGTAACATGTTAAGCAACACGACTAATGTTTGTTCCCTCTTTCTACTTACCTCCAAGGGCCGGAAGCCCAGTCTTTTGAATAAATGGGGCTTTCACTAATAAAGTATTAGGATAAAACAGTATTTTTTTCTTAAAACATAACGTCACTAAATATATAGATATTTCGGGGACCGCACTTACAAAGACCTTTTGTTACAATCTACTGATTATTCATAAATGCTGAATACGATCCATTATTAATAATTCAGTTTTGCTTTGATCTGTATTCTATAAAATAAGAAAGAAAATGACTTCTGGGATGCAATTAGCAAATTATTCCAAGGCACTGATAATTATTAATGTTTCTTGATAAAAGCTATTCCCGTGTAAAAGTAGTTCTTCAAGTATCCAGAAGATGGCATAAGTAAGCCAGTTATGGACCTTCATGTAGCAAAAAGAGAAAACTAAGAAGTCTCTATACAAGTACCTTATTTCAAAACAAATCTCCTTATTAAAATGTATATTTTGATGTGGTCAATGGAGAAGAGTTTTCTTTTTTAAAAGTTCCTTTCGTCATCAGCATCATACAAGGAAAGTACCATTTAATGGCTACAAAGCAGTAATAAGAAAAAGGAAAATGGGAAGAGTAATATGAAAATCTTAAGCAGATATTTGTGGATTTTTATTTCTTTTTCTTTTTGCTTTCCTTTTTTTTTTTTTTTTTTGGAAGAGACAGTAACAAAGACTGATAAGACATATATCTATACTTTTTTGTATCTATGTGTTTTGTACTCCATGTAGCTCACTACACTGTATTTGCTTTTCTGAGGAGTTTTATTCAGATAATTTCTAAAATTATGGGGCTTATGGGAGAATCTATTTACACCAGCAAATGGCCATTTATGAGCACAAAAAGGGAATTTATGCTTGCAACTGGCCTCAAAGATGTAACTTTTTGCATGAGCAATTCACATATTCCAAGATGTATTTTCAGTATTCAAACCTATACATTCCATAAATAGTGAAGATAAGATGTTCTGCACACTGCAGTAATTGATATTTCAAAGAAGAAACAGAAGGGGAGAATAGTTTATCTCCTTTTCTTCAGTGTCTTTAAATAACTAAACATGGCTCAAGGAGACATTTTATAGTGTCAAACTATAGTTCTTGATGATATGAGTGTCCTTGGGGTTAGTATGAAATTTTCTGACTTGAACTATGCTGTCTGTTCCTCTAAGGTTATTGTCCAAACATGAAACAATGGAGAAATGTAATTAAACAATCAAACCTTCCTGGACCTTGGGTCAAATCTTGATTTGGCAGCTTCTGAAAGTGTTATTGATGGTCACTGAATTTATCTCTTTCTTTTTCTAGCCATTTACAAAGTCCAACACAATGTCATAGCTGAAACCACTCCTTACAAAAGGCCAAGAGCTGGGTTAGTAGGGCAAATCAACTCTGAGGTACAGTAGTTCAGTTACATAGGGAGATGGGTACACTGCTGGCAAGCCAAGCATCACACGTCTAAGTTCTGAATCAGATCCAAGGAAATGAGAAAGGTAAAATGTCTTGGATTATAAGAGATGGGCATATTAATATACAAGTGAAGAAAAAATATTAAACATATCTATTTCTTCCAGACCTGTGGGACACCACTGGATCTTTCTTCCCAATCTCCATTAAACACCAATCAACCTTAGTCTAAATATTGTACAGGCTGTTGTTGTCTTTTACCTCCTTATAGTACATGAAACAAGAGATTTTAGTCTCTAATTAGGGTTCCAAGATGTTTCCACATAAAGTAGCATAAAATAAAAAGTAAAATAAAAATAGCAAAAATTAGTAAAATAAAAATAGTAGCAGTCAGACACAGAACTACTACTTGTACTTTTGAAAATTATTCCAACATACTTCGCTCGATTTCTGGGAAAGGATGTTCTTTATCCTGTAATATTCACCTCCTGCACAAAATTTTCTATATAAACAGAGATAGAAATCTCACATTAGAAAAAAATATATATATTTTTGTTTTTAAACATTTTGTTTAAGAAACTTCAGCTATGGCCAGGGCTGCCATAAAACAAAAACTTCATCTCACTCAGTATGCCATCTTGCCAAGAATGCCGCTTACGTTAATAAAGTACCATCAACTTATTTAATTGAATTCCATTTAGAAGAGATGTGGAAAAGAATAGAAGATGATTATGGAAGCTTTACCAACAAATCTTCAGATTTTTATAATAATAATAATAAAAACAACAACAACAACAACAAAAAACAGCGAAGGTATTAAAGTCACTAGCACTCACAGCTGTTCCTAGGAAAAAGCCAACATAAAAAAGGGCTTTTAGTGTAGAAACTGGAGTGCATTGCAGATCCTGAAAAGCTGCTGACACAGGCTGTAACTGATGGAAAACCAACAGGACTTGTCATCTCTGCATTATATTACTGACAGTATAAAAGGTATTTTCATTTCAAAATTCATTTGAAAACAGTGGTGACAAGTGAGTTCTTATTTCCATCTACAGTGGAAAGAATTTCTCACTCCAGTGCCTGATCCTTCTTTCTGTCATGTAAGGGTAAATCAGGAATGATACTAGGAAAGCCAGTGTGATCAAATGAATCAATAGAGAGGACGGGGCTTTCTTGGTCAGAACATCCATGGCTGTGACCAGAACATTCTATTTACAGCAGCTATCAATATGTAAGAACTATAGGTCTTGTTGATGAGAGGATATTGTGGAATGTATATACAGAAAAGGAGAAAAATGTAAAGAATTTGAAAAAAGAAAAAAAAAAAAAGGAAAGCTAAACTTTCCCAATGATGTCAGAAGTTGAAAAAGCTTGGATTATAAAATCTGTACAGAATGAAGAACCTTGTCAGTTTCTTACTCAGACATTCCTAGAAAACATTGTATAAAGCAGTATCTCTTTAAATCCAAAGGGAAATAAATAAATAAAAAAACCCTGCAAAATCCCTTTCCAGACACAGTAGTGTCTCTGCCAAAGAAAATGAGAACCTTAGTGGAGGAGACAGATCACGTTTGCACCTTGTTCCAACAGAGCAAGAAAAGGTAACTGGAGCATGCACCCATTGCGGGAGCAGGGAAGCACTGCCAAGACCAGTAATTAAGACATGATCTAAGTTCTCTTGCTTTGAGATCCAGGTGGCTTACTCCAAAACAGAGCTAGAGAGCAAGCTACCACTACGGTATGATGGATAATAGGGAAATTGGGCTCAAGTCTGTGATGGAAGCTTAAGTTAATACTGCTGTATACACCTTGTCATGGTATTAAAAATAAGTACTCTCAACAGCAGAGGAAAATTAGGAAGTTAGGTGTCCCAGCAGATTGATTGCTAATCTGCAGCTCTGAAAATCATGCTTCATGAGATTTCCCTGTGACCTTGGGTAAGTTACCTGCAGACAGATTTTTACAAAGTATTAAGCATCTACCTCCACTGGAATTAGTGGAAATTAAATGCCATAAATCTGTCTACTCTGTCTCTCTAGTTGTGAAATGGGAACAACAGTCCTTCCTGCCTCAAAGAAATACTTCCAAAGATTATGAAGTGTTCTGACAGGACAGGAGCAGGGAACTTGTAAGTGTCCTAAAGAGAAATATGAAATTTTCCTTATCTGATGCTATGCTGATGTATGGAATAAATATTATATATTTCTTGCAATACTCAGGTTTATTAGCCAAATGAAAGGAAGGCATGGGTGATATTTTTAATGTGCTAAATAAATATTCAACAGGATATGCATTTTTTAAGCTAAAGATCCAATATTATTTATAGTCAGTGTTTTCATGTAGAGAAACAAGTTATCTCAGAAATGAGGAAAACTGACACCCTGCTATGAAGTTGCTGGATATTTGCTAACAAGACTATGATGAGGGTGAAACAATCATGTACTTGACTTGAACTGAGAGTGTGGGAGCTCAACACCTCTGAAAAAAACGAGATGTATTTCAGTACTTTTTTGAACTTAAATGGTTAACCTCAAGCTCTCAAATAGTTCATTTAAGATAGCTGGCAAACATCACAGGGTGAGTCATTGACAGAAACAGGCAAAAAAAACCCAAACAAATAAATAGCTCTCCTGGTTTAAAATCCCAAGCTTTTGCAATGTAGGTGATTTTAACATGGTGGAGAATTACCATTATTGAGGATTTTGCCTTATGCTCAAAACACAGACTACATTCTTTCACTTTCTGTATTACTGCCCTCCCACTTGAATACCAGCAAATTGGAACTGAGACCGATCTTGTTGAAATAGGTGGGACTCCAAAGGCAGTTTGGAATGGCAGAAGGTGGAAATACACAAAGGAACAAGAAGGAAAGACACAATAGGCTAGCTAGTTACTTGACATTTGAATTGCAACAATTATACACCTACTCCTTTATCATTTTATGGCTCCATTATGCCCTCCTCACAAAGGCAATGTGCCAAAGAGAAGCCAGTGGGAGTTCCACCTGAACAGAGAAATTAAGGATTAAATCCCTTGTGCATGCCCTACCAAAAATCCAAACTAAGACATTAATCCCATTGATCTCCTTAATAGCCATTGTGCTCCAAGAAATAAAGCACAAAATGAACACAATGAAATATAATCTCCAGGCCTTAACTGCAGGCCCACCTTTCCATGAGGTTTTGAGAGGGAGTTGTCCTCAACCACTCCTCATCCCAAGCACCCTGCTAACTTACAGTGCAACCTGTAAGTCTCCTCCCCATCAGTTCTCCTTGCATTATGCTTTTCCATTATAACTAGTGTTATGAAAATCATTGTAACCATTGCAAACAGGGTGTGCTATTACCTTCTTTCTTTGCCATTGCTTATATGCCGTTGCAGAACCTCAAAGAAGAAGATAATGAACAAAGCACCCGCACCCTATTGGGCTTTTTTTTTTTTTTTTTTTTTTTTTTTTTTTTTTTTTTT
>CM021784.1:11467687-11504001 GCA_011076525.1 Nettapus auritus
TGTGTATATTCAAAGATGTGGTACTACATGAACAAACGTTATCTAAAAAAGTGACAAAATGAGTTGTTTTGATAGACATTCTCACAGCTTATAGAAGCCTACGCATTCCTAGCTTTCCTGTGTATATTTTTACTGAAGGTCTGTATTTATGGGGACCTCTTCCCAAGAGTGAAGGCCAACAAAAGAGAATCCACAAAAATACTTTCAGGAAATTTTAGTGAGTGGGTAATTGAGCTTTTCGTAATGAATTTCCTGAAAAGGAAGTAGGTATGAAGAGGCTTGGAAATGAATATAAGCACTTCATTCTGGTGAAAACAGGGGTTTATGCATAAAATCTGTAATCTTCTTTTTCCAATGGAAATAGAGTCAGTTTACTTTTTATAAAGCAATGGAAATGTTTCCTTTGATGTTGATGGAAGCAAAGCTATGGCCAAAGTTGGGGAGAAATGGGGGCAGATGCAGAAGGAAGGTGAGATTGAACAGAAGGTTAAGTATTTTCTCTGTTTTACTGGAAGAAGGCAAACAACAAGATGTAATTCACAACAACAGGAACTGCATACTTCCCAGTTTTACATTTCAGCTGTCATTGGGTTCATTGGCTCAGATGAAAAAAAAAAAAAGATTTTTTTTAGATTTTTTAGAACCATGCTCTGGAAAATAAGTATGTAGTGACTTTAATTAGAATGGAATACTTAGAAAGCCCTCGTAAAATGTACTTCCAAATTTTGATTTCACTTTATCAGTAAGGCTCATGTAAAGCCAAAAGCAACATTGTCTTTCCTCCTTGAATGCTTAGAGACTGCTCAGAGTCTGCTCACTGAGTATTGTATATATTCTATCATTATGTGCCTCTAAAAATGAAAAATAGGTCAAGAAATTGCAAGGTGAATGAGTTAATATATAAACCATTATCAAATTCAAGTGCCATACAACTGAATATCTTCTATTTAATTATGAGGCAGTAGAGTCAGTACAATGTGGTGACATTAATCATTACAATACTGAAATTTTGTTACCATGGTGTGTTTTTTTAGAAAGAAACTCTTTTAAGATGTAAATTAACTTTGTCTTAGAATTTCCTTCCTCATACCCTCAGTCAAGCAGTAATCATTATTTACAGGCATTTTGTCAAAAGGATAAGTTGAGCTGCTAGAGCAACTCAGAGACCTTATTAAGTACTCCCATAACACTACTATCGTTATTTTGGTCCTACTGTAAAGGCATTCAATTTCCTCCCTGTCTCTTTGCACCTTTTAACAGACATTTTAGTGGCCAAAAATTATGTCCAATGATAGCTACAAGGTTTAATATCTTTTATCTAACATGAAGAATGGCAAAACAGGCATTTGTCCCTGCCTTTGGCCAACCCAACTCTCAGGACAGCAAAATATCTCTCTAAGCCCTGCTTGCTCCTTCCTCTAGATCCCACACCAAGTGTAGCTCAGCTCATGAAGGAGAGTCCATTGTGAACATGTAGACATTCATTAGAGTTTGCTTCTGTGAAACCTACATGTAAAGTCTGCAAGGCAAACTGGATCTTTACCTAATACTCCAGATCTCCATCACACCTAACTTCTTGTTTTGTATCAGAACATGTAACTTGGATTCTTAGAGCCAGACAGCAGCAATGAGATGATGGACTGGGGTGTTGTCTGGGATCAGACCATTGTCTGGGGAAAAGTAGTTGGGAATAAAATCTATGAAGCCTTGGATCAGGGCAAGGGCAGAGATGGTGAGGGAGCATTTCTGAGCTAGGCTGAAGACCTGCTGACTAGATGTGGTCAGGGAGAAGTAGAGATGGAAAAGTTTTTGGATGTGAGAAGTTAGAGCAGTTGATAACATCTTTTAGGCAAGTAATTGTGAATATAAATCTGTGGTAAAATCAGTATTCCCATATATATGAAGCCAAATTTTCCACTGGGTTAAATTGTGTAAATTACCCTGATTTTGACCCTAAGACAGTCCCTGGAAGGAAGACAAGATATTGCCTCTAGAAATCAAATAATCTGTTATTGTAATGGGCAACAATTTTGTGCTTTCTGAACTGAAAGACTATTGTCAATAAGTTACGGTCAGAATAGAGGTTCATAATAGAGCCTGGGGGAGTCAGACACTCAGACGCCACTGAACTTCATAAACAGATGAGTGCTTACATCCTTTAGGCTCCTCTTGTAAATCTGAAATTACAAATCTGGCCTATAAACAGAAAAATTTATTAAATTGAAATAAAGGTTTGAAAAAAAGTATGGGTCTCCCCTAAATCCTTTGTTCATGAGAAGATGATCAATATATATTAGATATACACAGCTCTAATGTGTTTACTCATCACTTATAAAGTCTTCTGATCTTGAACCATTTTTGAATTTTTTTTTGTTTCACAAACTTTTTTTTTTTTTAATTTTTATTTTTTATTGCCAACTATCTAAATCAAATTCTATGAAGTAAGAAAAATTTTTATCTATTCTATGGTCATTGGCTCAGTGTCTAAGGAAGGTTTGTAAACCTGTATCTTTTTGCTTACCGGCAAACCCCTCCTTTACAAGAGTTGCAAAGTCTTTTATGTAGATATTTTAAGTACATCTTGAGCTTCCAATCTCCCATTAGCATGTAATTCATAGCAAAATGAACTGACTAGAATTGTTCTTGATTTTATTTTAACTTCAGTAGGTCTGTCTTTGTCCCATCGTATCCATCAAAGAAGTCATGCCCATCTCCTTTCAGCATGGAGATGCCACTTCACTGTAAAAAATAAACTGCATGCAAATAAAAGTGAATTTGTGTAGCTTCTTTGGTAAGAGTTTGTCAAGAATGCCTCTCAGTATTGTTTCCTGAGATAACAGTGCTATTTCTAAGGATGCAAAATCATAGCTGTGACTGGCATATAACAGAATCTTAAAGAGACTATTAAAGCCAACTTCTCTTAATAGGGTCAAATCTTTTACAAGTATTTTTCCAGTATTCATCTTTGCACAGCCAGTTAATGGATTGCTGAACTCCCACAAAGCACATTTTCTGAGAATTATCCATGAAGTTTCTCTTGGTAAGGAGTTTTGACAGGTGCCATGTAATCTCTTTTTTTTCCTGCTGTGGTCCACTGGGATGATTATTATCAAAAATATAACCAGGTTTTACTTTTTTAAAATATCAACACTGGCAACTGCTTCAGGACTTTTACTCTCAGATTTTAATCAAGGTTTGACCACTGCATATCTATGAAGCTTTTAGCAAAAACAAAACAAAACAAAACAAACAAACAAACAAACAAAAAACCACAGTACTTTAGTACTGGGAGGTGGCATGATCATGGCTTTTAGATTTCCTGTAGCTCTTCATCACTACAATAAACATTGTTTAACCATCTCTTAAATAAAACAAACAAATAAATAAATAAAAACACTAAAAACATTTGTATGACTGTGTAGGACAGATGATGGGAGAACCATTACTTCCTATATTTCCATACACTTGCACAGAAATTTCAGTCTATTTTCTGTCTACCATATGTCAGAATTAAGAGATTAACTCTGACGAAGAAGCAAGTTTTTGTATTGCTGCAGAATATTCTCTTTGTTTGGGTGGACTCACATTATGAATTCCTGGCAGATCTGAGGCAGTGAGTGCACAGTAGGTGGCACTCACTGTCTTGAGGAAATAGTACCAGTGCATGTTCAATAAGAAAAAAGAAGGCAGCCTATAAGAGGGCATCCTATCTTATCACTTGCAAAATTAACAGCTCTGAATAGATAAATCACTAACTGTGGATCAATTTAATTAGTGTCCTGTCAACGTGTGCAGTCACCCTTTTGATCTATATCCGTATGCATATTTGTGAAGTATCTATCATACGGTTTACAAAGCAGGCATTTAAAAAAAAAGGAATCAGATGATGTGATTGAGGCTGTGACTGGGCTGGGACCGGGGGTCATCACTCATGTTAAGCTTATTAAGCATATATGCTATTGATGTTGTATTATTGCTCAAACATTGGAATTTGAGCAATAATAAAACACTCTGCTATGTGTCTCCCCTATCAGAGATACTTGTGATACATTTAGACAACACTAGAATACAAAAGGATAAAAGTGCCTTGTTCAATATAAAGTGAGTGCCATTAAGTAATCATTACTTAACCACACGCTGTTGGAAACCTGTACAGACAACATTTAGTACTGTAAAAGTCACTTCCCACTATTAATCACTTTTAATTTAAGATACATATATCCTTGTATCTTAGTTATTTTTGCTTGACAACTCATATAATTGCTAGAAAAATGTGTCAGAGAAAAAAACCTTAGTTGTTCATGCTTTGTCTGACCAAAGGAACCTAACGGAGAAGCTACATGGTATGAAAGTGGATGCACACAATTGTTTTGTACAAAGTTGTGATAGAAACTGACTTTATAAATGTTACATACAGGATTGGTCAGGAGATGATAGTGACATTGAAAAGCTAGTATCAATAAAAATAAAGATCAAATCAGTAGGCATAGTTTGATTTAAGAGCAATATACAAGAAGATAATATATATATATTTTCCCTATAATGCCTTAATGAAAATGTGGATTTTCAAAGGGATTCAATTGTCCCGTGCTCCAGGTATCAAAATTAGTAGGGGCAAAATTCAACCAGCTTTAACTGGGTTTAAGAGTGCCATGAGAGCAGCTGGACATGTAGCATACATGCTAGTGATGAGAATGCTTTTCATGCGCTGTATATATATAACATAAGAGTGCAACAAACATTCTTTAAAAATCCTTCAAAAAACAGAAAAAAAAAATTACTTGTCCTATTACTTGTCCATAGAAATTATTTTAACTTACATCTTACATTGAGAGGTAAACTAGTGATGCAGACAAATAGGCTTTCAATGGTCTCTTAAGTAGTTTCTTCACTGGCTAGTAGCCTCATGCTTCTGTTGTGGACATGCAAGCTATGAAAGCTGAGGGACACGGATTCTCTAAGCTCGCTCCCAAAGAAAATCTCCTGCAGTATTGGAAGACCTAGTCCTCTCATCACCTATGAAATAATTTTTGAAACGGAAAGGTGGACCAAAGGTACAGCAAGGAGAATGGGTTGAAATGAAGGAGCTGCAAGATGGCACACAGCTTTTCCACATGCATTTGTGAGCGTCTGTTTGTGAACAAAAATACAAAATAAAACAAAACAAAAACCACCAACCCAACCACAAACCAAACTTTGCATTGTTGGGTGAGAAAAGAAAGTCCCTCTGGAGAATACCCAAGTTCTGATGCTTTGTGGAAACCTGATTATACTGTCTGACATTATTGATGTTGACAGCAATTGTAAAGTGAATTTGGAGAGATTAAATGTATAGTGGTATTGTCTGTAATTTTTAATAATCCTCTTCCCTTAGATTCTGTAGAAAAGGAACATGATTGTTGTGGATGTATTAATGGAATCTGCCTGTCAAAATAGTGAAATTGAAAAAAGCTTTTATTGGGTATGTATATCATAGAAATGCTAGCATTATATACGTCCCTTGTGCCAAATATGTTATCACAGCAATAAGTGGAGAAGCATCAACAAGAATACAGGATATAATGATGCTTAAAAATCCCACATACATTGACATTGATATAAAACTAACCAGGTCAATGAGCCACATTCCACCTAATAAGCTGTAACATTTTCTATTAGCATTTCATATTTGAATTTTTCTTTAAGTATTATTCTAACAAGAAATTATTAGCAACTCTGGACTAGAGATTCTAAGTTGTTGCTGTCAGGTGGAGTTACTGTACCCATTTTCTCTCCTTAGCAAGCTTGAGCTTTTGAGGTATTACATATTACGCAGCTTTTCAGCTTGAGGCTGGTACTTTCCATATATGATTGGACAGTCAGATACAAGACAAATGGAAGTTGAAATAAATCAAATAACTGCTAAGGACTGTAGTCAGACAAGTTTATAACAGATTCCATAACACAGAAGGTCTGTGAGAAGTATAGTGGACACTAAAGTTTGTGGCAGTCAGTAAGGTCATGTTATGACAGGAAAATATAAAATAAATACAATTTTATTAAAATAGAGATGGCAATTATTTCCTTCCAGCTAGCACTAATGTTTCAGCTGAAGTATATTATCTCTGGATCTAAAATTCATTATTTGGGAAAGCTGTTGTAAAATGAAGCCAGACAAGAGTGACAAAAAATGGCAGCAGATGTGGACAAAACATCTGGATTGGTTTTCCAAGGAAAAGAGAAGACTGAGGATGACATTTTTCATATATGTTGCCACTGAATTGTTCTCCCTGTCTATGGAGACTAGGACAAGTAGTATATCATTTCACTTTCATTAAGGAAAAATGGAAAGGGTCAATTTTCTAATGCTAGTATGGGAACAGACTGCTTAAGGATACAGTGGTATAACCATTTTTGAATAGTTTAAAAAACCTCTGGCATGAATTGTCAAAACACACCTGATCATCCAAAGAGGAAAGTGGACTAGATGACAGATTCCCAATCTGTATTAATTGCCTGCAATCTGCAAGTGGTTTAAAGGAAATATGGCATCCATGAGCAAAGACGGCTTTTTGAGAACCTTAGCTTAAAGATTTTTTTTTCAGTCATAGTAGACTTAATACTGCTACTATTATAACACAGGTTAAGCACATGTTAGGAAACAAGAATTGTTGTTAGAGCAGGAAACTGGAAATGGGGATTTTTTGTTTAGTTTTTGAATTGATTTTTGCAAGTAGTGACTAACTACTTTCTGTGTTTTAGTGTGCACACATAAACCAGATCACGTATCTGCAGGAAATTTGCATGCCTGAAGATGAAGGATTTCATCTCAGCATATAAAGTATGACACTGCCATCCTATCTTCAGGATTTATGATCTAGTTAGAGAGTATATGATCAGGAAATTTTAGACAACTCAGGAAGAAATGAATCTCAGCCATTAAATATCAGGTTAGTAAGTCAAAGTCAGTCTTGGTAAGGTAGGAGATGCTTTTTTCTCACCAGGCACTCCTAAGGAAACAAAATCTCAAGTTTGTGCTGTAGCTGTGAATAGATGAGTTAAATAGTGTAGTAAACCTGCAGAAATGTTATCAGGTATGAATACAGGAATGGGGAGGTAACATCTCTTTCACAGCATATCATGTAGCCCAGAGACTGCTTGGAACAAGAACCTGGGTGAAGTAGTGCTTGTAGGTGGGTTTGTTCAGAGACTCATTTATTTTTCTTACCCATCAAGAAAGATTAATTTCTGTCTCATAAATGTAAAACAGCTCTTGCTTGTCCTTGTTAATCACATGATGGCAGAGATCAGGGTCTGCGGTCTCTGTGGGCCAGCCTGTGAATGTGACTCCTGCTGGTACATAGCGCTATTCCCGCTGAACCCGAGGAGCTGTGAAAGTCCCTGCCATGGAAGCATTGCTCTTGACTCAGGCTTCCAGGGAAGAGAGGATGCACAGGCAAATCCTAAAGCTTTCCATTCAATTAGTGAACACCCCTGCTGCTGGCCATAGGAATGAACTGCAGCTGGTATCAAAGAGCTAAACTCGGATGTCATTTTGCCATCCGTATACATGTATAGCAATTTGTTCCTGTGTATGTGAGTATTTCAGAAACGACTAAAATACTTGAAACGGTTATTCTACCTCAGCCTTGCTTCAGCTGCTGGCAACCATTAGACTGTTTGTCTCTTCTTTGTCAAACTGGCATTGCTGGAAGCAACACCACTGGCATGACAATGATTGACAGGAGATGCTGCACTGAGAGGCACTAATTGGGCGAAACAGGAGCAGCAGACCACAGCTCGCTGGGCAGTCTCCAGTAAAGGTGAGGGGGCTTGTAAAGTGACCCGGACTCCCTCCTGACAGGGAAAGGACTAGATGTGAGGGCAGGAAAAAGGGAGGAAGGAAATGACTCTGTGATTTGTAACCCTGAGCAGACGCACGAGCTTGTGTTATCGAGACAGCTCTTTGCCGTGGAAGGAAATGATGTGAGTGACTATTCTTTTTGGATTAAAAAATGAGAATTACTGTGGTGCCTGAAAGCATGAGAGAGTTCTTTGCATGCCCTATCATCTGGAACATGCTACCTTCCTTTCCATCCTCTGTGCTGTCACATTTTTCATATAATGGCTCGGTTCTTACCAGAAAATCTCATGGAACACTTCTTCATTTATCCCTGCATGGACTGCATTTTCTCTTTCTCTTGGAAGCATACTATTCAGATCCCTTTGGCAATTACAGCAGCTGCTTAAAAACAGCCAAGATGGTACCTCTTCATCCAGCTGCTTCAATAAATAAATTGACTCTTCATTGCCCAAATCAGTATGAATACACAAACAGAGTAAAATAACACCATCATCAAGAACAAGGCTTTGAGAACCTCTGTGCCACCTCATTTTAAACATAAGCTTAAATGCTAGCCTTGATTCTGACTTGGCTGTATGTGCCTGTTATTGTCTCTCAACATTCCTTACAGAAACATGGGCAGGCAGCTCACCCTTGTTGTGGAAAGAAAAGAGTGTATAGTACAGGAGAAACACTGTCATTTTCTAATATTCACAACCTGATTTTCCTTCTGTATGGCCAAGCTTTACTTCCACATTAGTACTAATTTTTTTTTTTATTATTTTATTTTATTTTATTTTATTTTATTTTTTGCAGCTGGTATTATGCCTTTGTGTTTGCTAACAAGGTAACATGACAGCACACATACACTGTGCTGTGAGACATATGCTTATTTATAAGTACTTGAAGATTTTCAGGAATCTATATTTATTTTTATCAGTAATATTTTATGTGAATATTAAACAGCTGATAAGCTGGCACAACATCTATAACAATTTATGAGACAAAATTTCTCACTTTCAAATGGCTGCCTAATTTTTTAAGGCTTACATTAAAATTAGCCATGCTACTCAGTAACTGGAGGTCTTGTCTTCATAATCAGAGCCATCAGACACATTCTGAATGACTTGAAGAATGAAAGATTCCTGTTAATAACTGGTGTTTAGACAATGAAATAAGATATTTAGCCTTGCCAGTCAAATTTCAAATACCTCATCACAGCTAAAAAACACGAAGGACAGAAATTCTGTCGAATGCATTTGTGGCTGAGGATGAGGTAGTAACAGAGGGAATAGAATAAAACAAAAACACAACATGCTTTTGGTTGGGGAAAAGATCAAAGGTAAAGGCAGAGCACTTGCTTTTGGAAATCTCTTCAGGAGCAGCATTTCATGCAGACGCCTGCTGGGTGCCATCTGCTGCTCAGTGCATTTGTATGGTCTGTGCCAGGGAGACTTTCGGGAAATGTTTACAAAAATGTGCAGGTTGCTGATATAACATATCACAAAGTGAAAAGTTTAGTTATTTTATTTACACCAACCTTTTCTTTGCATAGATCATGTTTTCCAATGTATTCATAGCACACCTAGCATACTGGAATCTGAGCAATAGCTTGTACTTTAGAATACTTGTGAAGTATGAGTAATTAATGACTGATTACATGTTTTTCTTCACTGAAAGAAGAAACTAATGTTTTAAATGAAACTAATGAATGAAACTAATGAAACCAATGTTTTAAAATGAAACTAATGTTTTTCAAAATAGCCTCAACAATCTTTAGGCCCTTGATAGTTTACAAATAGGAGAGGCTACGAACAGTAGCTAAAGTCAGTAGATATTCACAGAGCATGAATCTACAGATGATGTAGCTTTAAGCAATTTCTGCCTGGTGCTGAGGAACCTCTTATACTAGTGATGGAAGCTTCCTCAAGCCTCAAGCTGGTCTCTGGTAGAAAGAAGTGATGCAGGATTTATTTACCTAAAATATACTTACTCCACCTCTGTAAAGATAGGGTTTGCTGGGATGTACAGTATTGAGCATCTCACCATCAGAGAAATCTCAGGGTCTGATGTGTAGTTTATATCCACCCTTTAAAAGCAGTAGAACAGACCTGTAAGGCTGAGGAAGTTTCCCTTTTAATGACTTACATGAACAAAAGTTAGGCAGGGCTAAAGAAACACTACAAAAGTGATGAGAGCTCAGACTGTTCTGCAGGATTTGGCTCTAGCTGTCTCACTGGCTCTATGTCACCAAGCAAACACCTATCCAAATTCAGATAAGGCAGCTGATGCAGACATCTGAAGGTTGGAAGCTGTTTGAATGCTAGATAGATTTTTTGCACAAAGATTTAGCATCTCAAATATTTTCCTATTTTTCTCTCTCTGAAAGGAACAACCAACAATAACAGGAAATTTATGTAAACAGCCACCTAGAAAGCAGTAGAGCCCTTAGTATTTGTCACTCCTTTTGAACAGACCTGGAGTAGCCCCTCTGTACCTCGTACTTTCAGGGTTTATAACACCTTGTTCCATCTTCAATGAATGCTCTCACTGTGCTCCTTTGCCAGCCTTGTGCTCCCATTTGTCTTGTGCAATTTGGACTTTTTACCAGAGCAGGCTAAGTAGAACAGCTGCCTCTACAGAAATCAGATTGATGCACATGATTACATGGACTGTTAACTTTGGTTTAAAAAAATTATTTACCTGCCAACACTCACAGACACCTTCACAAACCACTTGCTGATGACACTTCTGTTCACCTTGGAAAGGACGTGAAATGAAGAACACAGAGTGACATTCTTAATAGATTGCCTAGAATTTACCACAGTGCTTATACTGGATGACATATGTGACATCCAACAAATACAACTTTTCTAAGAAACTGAAAAGATTTACTGAGGAACTAAAGTCTACATTACTGTACTATTAAAGAAGTTACAGAAGTAACGTAGTTTCCTTTTACGTAAAGTAAAGAAGTATCTTAATTAGATGATGCTTCCCTTAGTTCCTGTATAAAACACAGAAATTTCAGAGAATGTAGCAAAATATCTGATCTGTAGTGCAAAATCGCTGGATTTTGCCAAGTTTTCCACAGCTCGTAAAACAGTTTATAAACTAAAATTTTGGCAACTAATGGGAAACTTGGGAATTATTTTATTACGATCTGTGGATGCACACTTGCATAAGCAGACAGCACATAAGCAGCACATAACCTCCCTCCCCCATTCCCTCATTCATTTGAGGCTTGGGACTAGGGTTAAAAACAAACAAACAAAAAATCTTGAGACTTGGTCATAATGAGAGTTGGTAACCCTGGCTATTCTTCTGATATGGAAGAGCAACGACTCACATGGAAGTCATTTTGCATAAGTAAATAAATACTTGTAAGTTATTAGATGATCTGTAAGCCAACAGGGATGAAAACATTAGTGGCTACCTCAAAAACTTTGCTCTAGTAAGTAACTTAGCAGAAATTCAAAGATACTGCACCCTGAAATGGCAGCTTCTGCAAACAACAGCTTCTACAAAGCTGGAATCACACATTCTAAATAGGTGGAATTGATGCTTTCCAAATGTGCTTCATTTTTAGCACTATTTTATTTTGATCTTGTAAGGAACAGTTCTATTTATGGAAACTTAGTTATCCTCTAAAAACGGGATGCATTCATTTGCTATCTCAGATAAAATGTGCCATGTTGGAAGATAAATGTCTAGGATCTCTCAAAGAGAAATCAGACAAACAATTGTTTTGCCTTTTGAGAACACTGTTTCTTTGTCATTCAGAGATAGAGCTCTGTGGATCTTTTTAATCCCCATGAAGAATTTTGCAAATATTTGCAAGATGTCAAAAATAATTAGACAAAAGCAGTTTCACCATCTCTGGTATAAATAGTACATACGTTGTAGAGATCAAAGGACTTCATTGCCTCTCTTGTAAATCTAAAAAAAGTTTCTTTGAAGAAAAAAAATAGGAAACAATGGTAAAGAAAAAAGAATGCAATACATTCAGCTGTTAAAGAAACTGATTCTATTAAAACTGTGTCAGAAATAGGTCTGGATTAAAGGCAGTTGATCTGAAACACAATGAAGTGCTGAGCGCCTGCAGCTTTATTGTGTGCAGTGAGAGCTGCTGGTTCTTAGTAAACATTTAGAATCACTCAAGATTTGTCCACTGGTTCATTTGTTCAGGGTTAATATCACACCATACACTTTGAAATGGTGCTTGCCCCCTTGAAATATTTCAAAAGAAACAGGAATAATAAATATTACGTTTGAGAAAAAATCTGTTTTGGTTATGAATACTATCTACCCTACATAGAATTGAAAAAGAGAAAATTATCTGTTGTGTCTGCCAGCTGACTTTATACCTTTGTTAGCACTTTATGTCTTGCCTTTCCCATGTTTATGCTGTACAGTTGGATGGATTCTCCTTATTCGTGTAGATCCACTGTATGGAAAACACATGACATAACCCCATTTGAAACAAATATCAATTTTTTATTGTTGGTACATGCCATTAAAAAAGGCAAAGGAAATTCAAGAGGATATGAGGAATATGAAATCCCTTTTGTGCTCTGGTTTTCACCTCTCCCTGTCACTCTCACTCTCCCTAGCTTATCAGTTTGCCACTGGATTCCACTTAAATATACCAAAACATGGTTACTCCTATACAAGACAATGGCTGCTCCAAATGCTGACAGTACATTTTCAGTTGAGTTTTAATAATTCAAGAAAGGAGTGAGACAACACACAGAAGTGATTAAAACAACAACAACAACAACAAACACATTTTGCACAAAAGAAATATGAAGAAAATTAATAAGAAATATTAATGAAATATAGTATATATGAAATATAGTATTAACATAATTAATGTCTCTATTAAGGTATATTGGCTACAAACACGTTGCACTCAGTACACATACTTAGGAAAAAGAAAATCTACATTTCTTTCTCTTCCTGATCCATGTACATATTTCTGGAAATCAAAAAGGAATATTCCCTACTTAAACTAGGCACATACCTAAACATTTTCAGGAACTAGATCTCCAGCTAGAAAGAATAAGCAGGTCTTCCTACAGTACATTAAAGCTCTCAGTGGACAACTTTTGTATAATAGTCTTCACTAACAAGAATATCTTTTTATAAAACATTGAGCCACAGCATTTTTCTATTGTTTCTGTACCACTAGTACGTCAATATTTATGGTCAGAATTGTGTATTTGCTTTGTCTGCAATGTATGGAGTATCCATCACTATTTTTAATGGAACATGATCTCCCATCATCTGAGTTCTTTCAAGATGTAAAATATAGTTTAATTGCTAAGTGTTACTAGAGAATATAGAAGCTTCCAAGTGCCTACAGCACAATATGCTAATTCAAGCACCTCCCATGTAAGCAATGTTAATCACACACACATCTCTCAACTTGTCTCCAGTACATGGGTGGAGATATGTCAAATCTGTCAGGATAGTAATTTATTACTACATCTGTTCTACTTTCTATTAAGTCACCTATCACAGCAACCTTATCAAAGCAGAACAGAATCAAAAAAAAAATCACTACTTCACTTTTTAGTATCTATAACAAATTCAGGACCTTTTAAAAGCTTAGTTATTTGAGTAGCAGGGGTCTAACATGTTTTAAAATACTAGAAAAGATGACAGAAGTGAAGGGCAGAAGAGCGATAGCAAATAAAAATTACATAGATCTCTAAAACCTTAATTTAAAAAGTCAGGAAAGACACTTCCTGTAATAGGAGAGGCAACCAAGGCACAAGGTGGTGTATTGGTGGAATTATGTGACAAAACACCAGGACCTCACAACTTTATTTTTTCTTTTCCTAAAAGTTCACTTACCTGAATCCTTCAAATACACTTTACTGCACTTTGGTTGTAAGGCTTGTGTGTGCACAGCTGGAGTCTGAGGCTGTATTATAATTCTAGCTGCAAAATTCCAAATTCCCAATAAAGAGATGGACAAAAATGACAAATAAAAGAATGAATGGTAAAAAATGCTGATAGTTTTACAAAGTTCTATACACAACTACTCAACAGCTTGAGAAGTGCATTTGCATATCATTCTTTTATCTTTTAACAGGCAGCTCCGTATTCTGTTTCTCACAGTGAACAACAATAACAAACTGAAGAAGAGGGTAAGGACAAGGCAGGACAAAGATGCTTCCCCAGGACACTCTCCCAGCTTCCAGCAAGGTGATATTCTAGACCTTACTCCCCTGTCACAGGGCTGAAATTGGACAATGGACTTACTAGGGGTCCTGGACAGGTATTACACAAATAGAATGCATTAACGTATTTACATCAGCTCTATTTCCTTAAGGATGCCTCATTAAACATATGCAGTTTTAGTAAAGTGGGGAAATAAAAGTTGTGGATGCTTATTCTGTAAAAAGGGGGGTGAGGGGGAGGAAGTGATGTTTAGTCAGAAACTGTGACAAAATATCTGCCCACATCTTGTATAGCTGTAAAAGTTATGTTCTACCTGTAATTAACAGAAAAAATGTCAACTAAATGATATGACAATATCTTAAGAACACAACAGGATTAAACAAAAGCAAGCATACTTGGCAATACATGCAACATTTACAAATTACAGAAAATTCTCATGAGGTGCATGTATGCTCATTTCAAATCTATTCATTTATCCACACCAGGTAATGCCTCATGCTGCACTACTGAATCTGAGTTAAGCTCAGGCATGACTGGGAAGTAGTTCAGTAATCATGACACTACTGCCCTTAGGTCTGGCATCTTAACTTATCTCTTCTTGGTGAATTTTTAAATAGTCATGTAGACATTAATTTCCTATCTTGGCATATTATTAAAGCTATAACACTTGGTATCCCCTGCCTCCATTTTCCTCTTGCTCTTACTACTTCTCCTCACTCTATACTACCATTTAAGTGAAATCACCTTTCCACTTATGAATGGCATTTAGTTTTGAGATGAGGATGTGACCCTGCGCCAATGAAGTCAGTGGCTGGCTCCTGAGGCATAAATACTAAAACAACTGAAGTGCAGTTCAACAGGTAGCTAATAGTATCCAGAAGAAAAGGGAGAGTATTGTGATTCTTTAATAATTTGTTCCCTGTCTTTCTCCTTGAGATTCTGTCAGTCCATTAGCTTTAGCTAGTCCAAGATTTCTTGATCCTTCAGCTAGTGAAGATTCCTAAACCTTTGGATATGAAACAGGATCAGAGAAGGCTTATCTTGGAGGCAGTCTAAATATTATCGGGAAGCAGTCTAAATACTATCAACAGAACAAACATGGGACAACACAGGCAAGTATTGGAAGTGGATATTGGATTTTTGGCCACTGGCTGCAAGAGCATAACTCCCTGTGGAGTGAAGGGAACAAATCTTTCAGGTGGCAACTGCAGTAGTCTATCCTCTGTGCTGACCATCTGCCCGAGGGAGTATAATCCTCTTCCCCAGTACTGAAGACATTCTTTCTGCATCCTCCATTAACTTGTAAATTGTTTTAATTTTGCCTTTCAAACTACTTATTTTCTTACAAAAACCCCATACCACCAGCAATCCACATGCTTTGTTTTACCAACCTGTTAAGTCACTCAGTAACAGCAACTCTTTAGTATACTTTTTCACTGATGTCCTATTTCTGGAGCTTGTTCTGTTTTGTATGACTATGACAGCCCTGAATAATATACATTTCACTGCCGCTGCAGGGAATTTCTAGCTAAGACTTGTAAATCCTCACTGGGCGAGGGAAGATGTTGCTCTGCTAAAGTAGCAGTCTCTAAAAGATTACGTTTCCATAGTGACATTACCAGTGGACTCTATTAAACCTTTAAAAGTGTCCTTTGGCTACTTGGGCGAGCAAAGAGAAAACTGGAAGTATGTCATGGTAACAATCTGTTCAGATGGGGATGTTCAGCTCTGTTGAGTACATATATGATACAATTTGAAAGCTTTAATCTGAACTCCTAAAGAGGTGGCTAAGTAAGTATTATGCAGCATCAAACTAATCACAGAGTCAAATTTGAACTCACACCATGGTGTTTGATCCTCCAGGGCACACTGCCCTTCCAGTATGATTTCAAATCCTATAAAGAATCTTTGGTGTGAAAACAAGCTCCCTGGATCTTTTGCAGTCCTCCCTTACATATTACAGTTGCTGTAGAACAACTGTAATTTAGCCAAGTCTATATAGACTTAAAATGTCTTCAGAAACCATCTTGATTTTTGGCAATGAAAGAAAACAAATGAACCATCTACTTTAACCAACTACTGATTGCTGCATTTGGAGCTGTTTTTAGTTCTCACTTTATTCAGTCTATATCTTAGCTGAGGCAAATGTAAAATATAATTGTCTATGCTTTGTTAGAATTGCTAGCACAGGACTTGTCTGTGTGCAATGGTCTCTAGCAGCATGTGATTAACTCAGAACAGCTTTAAAGTTAACCTGTCACCATGGAACATTAAAACTGTACATCAAGGCAAAGTGGGATGGTACAGAACTTGTCAGTAAGAGAACAAGATGGAATAAAGTTTGCACTGTAATTAACACAGTTCATTTAATTGTTAGGGCTTATCACTAAAATTTCTAAAGACAGGGATAGTAATGACACAAATAATTAAACAATGCTATCTGCAATATCTTTTACCTACAAGTATCATTCAGTGTAGAATTAATTAATTAGTTAAACCTCACATGAACCACAGTGAAAGAAGGGAAATGTGTTCAAGAGTTTCACTGAAACATGGGGAGCTTATATGGTTGAGACAACTGTATGACAGCTTAGGTGCAAACCTGGTAACAGAAGCCAAATACCATGGTCCCAGTCCAACTTTGTTCCAATGAGCAAAGGCCATTTTTTTCTGGATAGAGTATTCAAATTTCAACAATCATGGCTGTAACAGTGCTGAATATTGACTACGGGATGAAATGCCAAAGCAGATACATCTGTTTGTTTGTTGGTACTGTAGTTTACTACTGCATGCATCTAAGGTTGAAAGATCTCTGGGTTAAGTAAGCCTTGCAACTCTTCATTTTAGCCTTTGAAATTTCTCTGATTTAGTATATGTAAAACCTCTGAATAGTTTGGCTACATGGGCATAATTTCATATCTTATGGAATGTTAAAAATTAAACAGAAGCTTTTCATTGGCTACATCTCCCTCCTGGAACTAGAATCTGCTTCTTTTTTGAATATGACAACTTTTAGGTTTGTTTCCAATTCAACTGCTAGCAAAGAGGCAAGACATTTGTCACTCCTCTTATCTCCTAGGGAATTTGTTCAGGAATTTGCAATCAAAATCTTCTCTTTCTAGTCTGTAAGACCATTTTTGGTGTTACTGACTGTTATTAAATAGAAAGTAAGATAGGAATAATATTACAACATAAAAAAGATTGATGGACAAGGATGGACTCTGCAATATGTGACAGAGTGAGGGAAACAGAACTCTTTTCCCATATCACGGGAAAATATTCTAGCTCTCCTAATGCCTCAGTAAGAATAACCATATTCCAACACAGTTTTATGCAGTCAATTTCCTTTGAATACTTCTAATCCTAGGTAGAGTCTCACTGGTAATTAATACACAAAGTTTCCATTAAAAAAAAAAAAAAAAAAAGTTTCCTAATGTGATTGTTTTAAAGTAACATTAAGTGATATCTCTATTTACTGTCCTCCCATGAATAGTTACCATATGTTGGAGTTAATAGAAACATTGCATCATCTTTTATGAGTGCATCAACTTATCTGCAATTAAGTTTAGATTGTCTAATAAAATTCTGTGACATTTTAGCCTACACTTTATGTCTCAGTAAAAGCCTCCTCTGAATGTTATTGCCATAAGAATTGATGTAATGAATGAAGATAAACCGTTTTACTTCAGGCTGGACAGATGAATATTTCAGCAGAAAAATAAAACAGGTATTAGATGAATATACAGTCAGTGAGGCAACTGAGACAAGGAACTCTGAATGAGTTTCAGTCAAAACTGCACAATCCAAGAAGTTCCAGAATTGTTTGCAATAAGAGAAGGAGATCGAGAGTCAGCAATTTTAGATTTGCATTACTCCTAATCTATGTAGAGAAAGACAATGGACAAAGAATTTGCTGATGAAAGACCTAATTCTATTGGCAATTTAATGACTGTTGTGTTCACACCTTTTATTACAGGAAAGGCCAGACTAAGCCATTTAATTTAGAGCTCACTGTGAATTCATATGCATTTAGAAGTTTGTTGTCACCCAGAAATCTACTTTCTTGGAAATTCTTACTACAACCTACCACAACCAAACTACTTTGAATTGCAGGTCCATTGAAGAATATCATCTTTTGGCTCATGCCAAACTCTGTAAAAATATTCATGTAGTGTGTTCTTTTCCCAAACAGAGCACTTGATGGGAATAGATAAATTTGGCCTTGGCCTTGTTGAAAGCATTCCAGAAATTGCTAATTAATGACTATGCAGATAAAATTATATTTCTGGATATGGATATCAAATGAGGCAAGACTCCTAATTTCCCTAAGGACAGTTAGATTCTGGTAACACAAACTGCTGTAACATACCATTCTGTAGCACTGTTCATTGTCCAGTTGAAAAATTCTCCCCCTTTGCATTAAAAGTTAGATTAGTCTACTTTTTCCTGAATGTCACACATTATTTATTTAATTTAATTCCCTAGTCTTCAAAAAGAAAAGGAAAAGAGAGGAGGAAACTGGAGTTCTAGAAAGGTTGATAGACAAGGATGGATTGCAGCCAAAACCTGACTGAAGAAAATGTGTCAATTCTCCATTTAAAACTAAAAGCAACTTTCCAGCTGAGGATTCATCTTCAAACATGAGCCTAGTTCTTTAATGAAAAAGAGAGCAAAACACACTTTAAAGAACTGTCCTGAGAGACTTTCAAGCACTTTGAATTTGTCACACCATCCTAGATTAACAAATGTTATGGATGAACCTTTTGTTATATGACAGAATATGTGCAAGATACTCCATGTCTTTTTTAAAGTCACTGAAACTGTTTGTGAAGGAAGTTCATGCATTAAAAATCCTAGTCCTCACCCAGTGGCTTTTTTTTTTTTTTTTTTTTTTTTTTTTTTTAATTTATACAGTAATGTCCAGGCATTCTGTCTTGGGGGGAAGAAAAAAAAACAAAGGCAATCCATTAAAAATAGTTTAAGATCAGCTAAGCTGTGGACATGACCATCTAGATCTCAATTACAAGGATGAAAAAATAATTAAATCATGCTGTAATTCTATATGCAAAAAGCCATGTGCCAATGTCAGTCTGAGTCTTCAAATCATGTCACTGTGTTCAGGACTGCTTTGACTCTAGAAATTGAAATGGCCGTGATACAAGCTGACTTTGAGGCAGAATAGATTTGAATCACTCAGGTCACATCATGACCTATTTTTTTTTTTTTTTTTTAGTTAAGAATCTTATTTTATTTCCCCATTTTCAAGCAAAATGCACATTGTATCATATGTAGAATTTGAGCTTCCCCATTTGAAATCCAATAATGCATTTCATGCATTCCCATGCATATCGATGATGTGTAGCAAGTAAAAACAAGTTTTCCACCTAATTCATACCTATTATGTTAAATATGGCTAGTATGTTGGGAGAGGTACACAAAGTCTATTGTTTCCTTAACTCTAGGATAAAGTTGTGACATAATAAAATATTAGTTAGAAGGAAATTATTAGTTAGTAAACGATTTATAACATAAACACTGAATATAAAGTTGTGTAAAGTATGACCGCATTTTAAAGATGGAAGCTGTTTTGGTATTTACCGAGTCCCTTTATATGACTTCACCGTAATGTCATGATATATCATGCTATGGCATTACCTAGAAGCCGGTCATGTCCATGCCACTACCTGACTTCTTTTACAAATACATACAAATACTAGTCCCTCAAAGAGAGTAAAGTCACTCCAACCTCATTGGAATAAGAGGAGTAAGAGGAAAAAAAAAACAACATCACAATAAAGCCAAAGCACCTTCCAGTGTTTTGGGTGAAAGTTTTTCTAGCATATCATTTCTGATACTGTTACGATGAGAAATACAGACTCCTCTTGAGACACCTTTCAAGAAATGATGGCAAAGTTCAAAAAGATGGACAAAAATAGGTGATATTAAAATATTTCAATTCCCTTTCTGCTTTTCTGCTGCCTGGCAAAAAGAAAACTTCACTGGAGACTGCTCGTTGATGCCTTCAAATCACACACACACACAAAAATCATTTGAAAACTTACATTCCCATGTAGTTTTTACATCGAAAGTAGGTATAATTTTAAAATATCCATTACTTGAGCAAAATGCTGTATTATTATGTGTCCCTGTAGGTAATTTAGTAGATTTACTTTAATAAGATATAATAGGTATTTGAATCAGATACAGACTTTAATAATATTTGTTAACAAAAATGTTTACAAGGTGTAGCCATTTAGAGGGAAGATATATTAGCCATAAAATTAATAGACAACCCCTTTCCTTCACTTTATTCAATACAGGATGACAAAGAGAGCCTGTGTTTTGTTCCCTATCTGAAATAATCTGTTATTCAACTTGGAATAATGTATCCAAATGATTTTTACACAATGAGCTACATAAGCCTATTGCTAATATTTAAAAGCGATGGATGTAAATGACCCTTCTATATTTCATCCTTTTGCAATATTTATTCAGCAGAAAAGAGATGCAAGGTGGGAAATGAACTTTACAAAGTAATTACTTTTGATCTTGACAAAATCTATTCAAAGGCCTTCAGGTAAACATCAGCTTGATGGGTGCACTGTGGCTTGCAACAGTTATGTTTCATGCTTAATGGAATTGTGATGTACATTAAAAGTAACAGATGGCTCAGGGAATTACAAAAAGTATTTAGGAAAAACAATGTGAACCACTCGTAATCTATCCACTGGAAAATCAGCAAGAGTTGCTTTCAATTTGCTTTTATTTTTGTGGAAGTAAAGAAAGCAACTTGAATCAATAGGATAAAAAGTCAATGCTGCTTCTAAATGCAACAAAGTAAGTAGATGAGAAATATATGAATTAAAAAGAGAATCAGTGTTAGGCATAGATTTCACCAAAAAAGCAGTTACCATGTGCAACACGTTTGTATTTAGCCCCATTGTCTTTAAAAGAACAATTTAGACATATGTAACATATGTTCAAGTATTTTGGAGAAGTCCTCTACAGTTCTAGATGTAATAGTTCTGTAAACGCTAAAGAAATTATATTGTTTTTAATATCTCCTGAGCCCCTTCCCAAAAGAAAAATAATGCTGTTGATGAAATGTGATCAGTTCTCAGTTTTCTGAACTCACAGGGTTGAGTATAGGCCCTTTTCACCCCTATTCTTATCAATATTTCCATTAATTTCTATAGCTCTGCTTGCTCATGTAATATCTGATCTTATTTTAGGAAGAGTTTGGAAAACTTGTCAGATACATATGGCTAATGGAAATCATGAATTTTATATAATAGCATCAGCAAAACTCAATTTTTACAAAGAGAACATAATAAATCTACATCAGAGTGACAGTTTGCTCCCTCAAAATGTCTTCATTTTACAAGAGAAACCAAAATACCAGAAAAATTATTTTTTCATAAGGCCACAAAGAGTATTACTTTTTATCTATCACTCCCTTGCCACTTTAGTACTGAAATTCTGCACTAGCACCCCTGGGAGTTGGATATCCAGACCATTGTGGTTATGTGCATTGGACTTGAACTCCGAAAGCACATACTGTCTGGTTCCACTGCAGCTGTGTCTCGGTGTTCATTGTGCATTTACAGGAGATTTTGTAGCCAAGGGGAAGCAAAATCTGTCTACTGGGGGCTCACGAGAAAAAGAAGATAAGTCTGCTGTATGTAGGAGGCAGTTCTGGTGATTTTCAGAAAGGAATGTAACTGTCCAGTTCTGAAGCTGGGGCTTAAAAGGAGACCTTGCTGCAGGTACTTTCCCAGGCAGTCTGAAAACAAAACCAAGCCAACGCAGCAGTTCTCTGCTCCTGAAATGATGTAGAGGGCTGCTTCCCCTCCCCTGGCTCCTGGTCACATACTTGATGAGTTAACTCAGTTCATTCATCCAACAGAAAATTATACATATATATATATATATCCTTTCAGATTATTATTATTATTTTTTTTCTGGATTAACTCAGTTTAACAAACGGCACCATCGTCAGTATAAAGGTAGTACTGCAGAATTATGTGATTATGAACAAAAATTTGTGATTATTGAGGCTTCTGTTTTTCTTGGCAGCAAGCTGTGGGAGTTTAGTCCTTCATGTGAAGTCACACCTTTAGTGCGATTGCCATTAAGGACTTAGAAAGATATTATCTTTGAACCAATGAGGCCTTGTGCCTACCCTACAAGAATCTGACATCGCTACTGGATGCCCACTTGCAGCTGGAAAACACGTGTAATGCTGTTGGATGCTGTTTGGTAGTACAACAATCCACATGAAGTTGGCTGCATTCTACATTTCTGTATATAAAAGTCTGAAAAGCACATTTGGATCATCCAGAATGAAAAGCGCTCAGTAAATGTAAATGATTATAAATTGGTGTTGTTGAATCTGAATAAAATTTGCTGTGAACATCAGACTTTACATCTCTTTCACACACGAAAGCACGTATACATGCAAAGAAAACTGAGCATAATGGAGCATTCCAAGGGGAATAATTAGTGTCAAATAGGAACACAAGAAATTGAAAGCTCCATATTACAGTGAGCAACACTGGAGAAGTTAGTATGAAATGTTTTATAGGCATATTTTCCTAATTGTACTTTAGCCACATGAAAAAAAAGTAAAGTAAATTCAGTTGCAGCAGTATACTTGGTATGGTAGTTTTATGGCTCTAATGATTTTCTTCTCATTTCTTCATAGATAAGCAGCAATAAAGAAAAATTGGTCAATAAAACATTACTCCTTAATATTTTGCACATGCTGCCTACTATAGGTTACATTCTCAGTGTTCCTAAATAAAAATCTTCTCATTTAATGATCTCTGTTATTGGTTGTTATGTGAGGAAACAGAGCTGAGAATTCGAGAATGAAGAGTCTTCCAGATGGAGCTTACACATTAGCATTTAATATTTATGACATGGAAAGGCCACCACACAAAACTTTATACCAGCCGAATGAAAAGTAAATTTAGAAATTAGGGCTTGCTGATGCTCAGTTCCTGCTGTGGATGTTACAGTCTGGGAAGTGAAAAGTAAAATCTGGGGTATGAGGAAACTGAAAAAGGTTCAAAACTGGGGTAAAATTTTTGAAGAATATATTCTTTAAGAATTTGTGCTGTGC
This sequence comes from Nettapus auritus, assembly GCA_011076525.1. Classification (NCBI taxonomy): domain Eukaryota; kingdom Metazoa; phylum Chordata; class Aves; order Anseriformes; family Anatidae; genus Nettapus; species Nettapus auritus. The sequence continues at coordinate 11,490,823 of CM021784.1, forward strand.
TGGGTTAGGGGCCCTTTCGTGACCTACATTATCACACTAGATGTTGTAGAAGTGTAGAAAATAAAACACCTATGTCCAAAGAGTCTGCAATCCAAATAGCTGATAAAAGAAAGAAACAGAGACAGATGGCAAAATTCAAGAAAACAGTAAAACAGTTTTTCAGTATGAAAAGTAGAAGACTATGCTTACTGACTGTCTATATGTTATCTCATATTTTAAATTCTTATTATACATACACATGAGATTTAAATCATTCCAATGTAACGGTATTGAGCTGTAAGCACGGTTGATGCTCATCTTGGGCCAACACATTTTGATTTGCAAAAGGTCACAGATGGGTCTTGAATACGGACCTCAGATAAAATTTAACTGACATAACAGTGTTTGAGAACAGGAGTTTGAAGGAGATGGCCATGGAGAAAAAAAAAGCATCAACTTGGAGAGAAGATAAATGTTCAAAATATTGTTCAGACTATTTTTTTTCCTAAAAGCTTGTAGTATTAAAATACTCTATATTGCCGATTGATTCTACTAAATAAATAAATAAATAAATACGTAAATAAGCCAGAAGACTCTCTCTGCATATTACTGTGGAAACTGAAGTAGATTAAAAAATAATGGTTCCCTAACAGTGACTCTCAAAACCAGGGAATGAATCCTCTTTGGTGGCACGAGTGTATCCTGGGAGAGGATCCTGTGGCAGAAGCCTCTGAAACCCCCCTTTTGCTTTTGTCTCTCTCTTCCCTCCTCCTCTCCCTCCCCTGACATTTGCTTTTCTTTGGCAGGCATGCAAATAGTGTAGCATTTATTTCGAGCCAGCTGGAAAAAAAGGATGGTGGTTTACAAACTCAGATTCTGTTCTAAATTTTCAGCCTCTGTTTCCATTTCCAGATAACATCTTTTCTTGCAGTACATTTGCAATTCTGTTACATCTAATTCTAGTTTTGCTCAAGCAAAGTCTTATAAAAGAAGAAAAAGTGATGGTTTTATAATAACTTCTTCTAAGAAGTCCTTTCCTTTGTGTAAAGGATCTGGAATGTCAACAAAAACTGTTTGTCTCACTTACTGAAGTGCTATTTAATTTTGTCCTTATTCGCTCATTTCTTTACATAAAGCAGAAAGGTGTAAGTGAATGAGAAAGTGAGGAAGCACAGCATATTTGGAAACAGCGCTGTTTAGGAGAAAATCTGTAAGTAGTAGCTAGGGTTAATTAACAGCAACACAATGCAAAATATGCATGTAAATGGTCGCTGTGACTGACTGGGCAGGTGATTCCCCTGTAATGCTGCAGATGTGCCCTTAGTAAAGTCTTATCTATTATGTGAAATGCTCTAGGCCAGAAATGATCCTGAAAGGCATTTTATAGTGTTGGTATTGACATATCTGTGCTGAGACAATTGCTGATCTTTTGGTCTCTTTTGCTCTTACAGCTTAAGAAGCCTTCCCTCTCTGCCAAAAAGGGTAAGCATCTGTAAGATTTTGTCAGCTTCTCTGTACCAGAAACACAAATATGCAGCAGTGCACATGGAACTTCTCACCTTCATGCCTTCTTCCCACCACAGCAACAAGAAGGGGGCAGTGCCTGCAAATCACTGCAGGTGGAACAGTGACAAGCCCCACAGGATGCACTGTGCAGAAAGGTGTGAGAATGAATGTCACAGTGTGAAAAGAGCCTTTCAATACTGGAGAGAGCATTCTGGCCCAGGGTGTTTTTGATATGCTGCTAAAAGGTGAAAAACCCTATGGCAGTGTTTCCCACCAAGCAGTAAACACACATATTATCAAGTGCATAGGAACATGTAGATGATGCATATTAACTTCTGAAGTGAATCATCTATCGATGATCTTAGAGGTCTTTTCCAACCTGAATGATTCTGATTCTATGCACAGAATAGGATGTTCCCAGTGAGGTCTGGGAATGTCCTGGGGATCCTCTTTTGATCTAGAGGGGGAAGGAGGAGTGTTTTGGAAACCACCAGGCTTGTAAGAGAGCCTGCGGTGGGAAGGAAGGAGGAAGGGAGGGAGGGAGGGAGCATAGAGGGAAGGGAGGGAGGGAAAAAGGAGGAAGGGACACACTACAAAATTACCTAATAGGTTTGAAATTAATTTGTAATTGCAGAAATGTTCAAAAGTTATTGTAAGAAAATAAACACCATTTCCAACTGTTATTTTTATGGTTTAGAATGAACTAGGCTAGCTTGATAATCTGGTTTTCTCTATTTGTTGGCTCAGATATTTGCCTTTTTCCATTTAGTATTTTCTTAAACCCTACACAAAAAGGAAGGACATATATGTTTTGCCTTTCAGCTAGATTCAGAACTCTTCAAACAAGAAGGAAGAGTTTTCCCTACAGAGTCACTTTTCAGAAAGGTAACACTTTGAAGGATAAAGAGGTTTTCTCACTGCTGGGGACATAAGAGCCTTGCAGGTAGAAGCTGCAATGTGTATGCGATCAATCAAAGCACCCCCATGCTGGCCCCCAAAGCAATGCTGCTTTAACCTCCCTCTGCTGGACGTTCTGTCTTGAATACTGCTTTGTTCCAGTATCATCAAAATGAGAATATGGCTCTGTGGACATGTAATTCTCTGATACAGATGATTATGGTTATTGCCAGTTTCACAATCCACACCAAAGATTACAAAGTTCTGATCATCTGGTTCAAATGTCTGGGAGCAAACTATATCATGAAGCAATTGTAGTAAGTGGAGACAACCCACTAATGCCATCCTTTCTTCTATTTAGACGCCTTTGGAAAACAGTTTGCCATTGTAATGGATTACCTGGTATGACTATGGAGGAGTTTCGCAAAATCAATCACATCAAATAACCTATTTTATACTGTTGTATTTTGTACCTAAGATGAACTGGCTAAACTCTATTCAGAATTGGCTTCAAAATTATATAGCAAATCCTAACTTGATTGCAGTCCTCTTTGCCACACCAACACTGTATTGACATCTCCAGGTTATACTGAAGTGTATAGCTCTGAGTACACAAAGCCCATCACTTTTTGCACCTGCAGTAGCACAGTGGCTGGCACGTTAAGAGCTCTGGCAAGGACCGATACTGAAGCTTTAGTAAGTTAATGCAGATAGAAAATTGCTAGGAAGGCCAAATATAAAGCAGCCTTATTTTAAGGTAACTCACAGTTTCCAAAAGATAAAAACAATAATGAACTAATAATAGCTAATACTAACGAATAAACTACTACTAAAAATAAACAGAAAATAATAGTAAAACATTAAGCTGCAGCGCTGCTTCTTTGCAGCTCATTCTAAATCTATGCGTAGTCTCACAGGCCACCTCTTCCCACTTACCTGCTAGACAAGTTTCTTATCATTTCAACATCCTATTGACACAGTGCTTATCCCCTGCCTTCTGTTTGTCAGCATTTTGCCACATGGTCAGCTCTGAGGTCGGAACGAAGACTAAAGTATTGATAATCTGGACCAAAGTAGTACTGAGCAGATGTTTGTGACTGGAAATAATTTTTTTCCCTAACATTACATGCCAAGCAAAAAAAAAGAATTTTTATTTAGGGTCAGTCCGAACAGAATTTATTTTTCCCTCAGTTTAGCAGCTGAACCAAAATATATATATAAATAAATAAAAAAATCAATTATTCACAGAGCCCTAAGAGCCTTGCTTTCCCCACCAGGGAACAGTGTTCCACTAATGATTTTTTTTGGAGTTATTTTGGTTTAATAGTAAAAAGGCTGGATCTGAGTTAAGCCAAGAGCCTTTTGTAAGGTTTGTGTGTCAGCATTACACTGCCTTTATTTTCTCTTCTCTAAAGTCAGATTTGTTTGAAGCCTAATACTGTGATCATTTATTTACACATAGCCCAGAAGGAGGCAGTTCTGGTTTTTTAATATGCAATACAGCTTTCTGCAAGTGATTGTTTGTGGGCTGCATATTCCTCATTAGACATATGCTGTAAGTTTATTGTGCAGAAAAGAATGTTGTTTTCAACATGACATTATAATTTTGTAATGAACTAATTTTCATCTTAGCCTACTCATGGATGATCTATTGGTAGTGAATACAACTGTCAGGCCCTTCTGGTCTTTCTAGAGCTACCACAAGAGCATTCAGCACTTTACAAGTCCTGAGACTGCTTTTATGCGAACCATGCGAATAATTCTCAAGCATCTTCCCGAGGAAAAAAAAAGTGTTTTTTTTTTTTTTTTTTTCCCAGCAACAGAATCATTTGAAGATCAGAAGCTGTACAGAAACACTTTCAACAATTACATGACTGATATTTTACCCAGTATTTGCTGAAACCAAGCTGGCTTGATTAACTTCATACAGAGCACCAAACCCAAAACACTAACACAAACCCAAAACATCTAACACTGAGTTTAGATGAAAAGCACCACCACACACTAGAACACGCTGCTGCCACTGACAAATAGAAGTGTTGCACATACAAGTGAACACAATTAAGTTTAGCTGAAGGTGTCCCATTCATATCACACAAGTAGTCTTTGCAAGGATATATTTACCTATATTTCAAAATTTCCTTAATTAAGAGGAAAAACAAATCAGTGAAAACTTCAGTAGTACTTTAGCCACTGAGTGACTATTATGGAGTTGCCTGCTCTCTCTGGGTTTTGTGGCTGATGTGATTTCTTTTTTCTTCTTCTTCTTTTTGCAAAAGCAAAAATTAGGTTTCTAGCTCTGGTGAGGGTTGTAATTCAAGTGAAAGAGCAGACAGAAGGGTTATTAGGCAAAAAATAAAAAGCTGAGTTCTGAGTATTATTTCTTTGCCTGTGGACTATTCTGGGCAGGAAGGTAAGAACTGGGCGATACATGGATTGAGTATCTCTGAGTATCCCTTCTCTTCTATGATAAGAAACATTATAAAGATTGTAAAGTAGAGCTATGGCAGTTTCAAGCAGTCAAATCTAGTAGTCAGCCAGCTACCCAGTCTGATTCCACTTCTTTCAGTTTTATACATGTAAACTTCAGGAACCAAGAATTCAGCCAGTAAGTTAAGAAGCTGTCCTGAGAGTAGCTGAAAAACTGGCTTTGAATTTTTTTCACTGTATGTAGGTTAGTGACATAATGCAGGTTTTATTGCTGTATCATTGGTAATATGTGTTAATTTATCTTGAATCTTTTTTCTGGTGTACTTGTCTTGTGGTATTTCTAAGTGCAAAAAATGTCATAGCTGATGCTCGCTAAATGCAAATTACATGCAAGCTGTTAAAACAGAGCCTAAAGGCATGCATCAGGGTGTTGAAGGTTGTACATGTTTCGTTTGGTTTGAAAGAAGGGAGCAATTATGTATAGGACTGATTCAATGTATATACTACACCTAATACAGCATAACTGGCATTTTATCAGCTATTTCAAGAGTGCATCTCACTAGTGAAAACAATGCGACTTCTAATCCCAAATCTCATCTCCCTTCACTGCAGTGCTGTGCAAATCCTCTGAACAAGATTGTAAACTGCATTTTTGCTTGGTGGAGTTCAGCAGCTTCATGCAAATAGGCACTCAAATAATTTGTCTAAATAGCCTAGGAGGCTAATGTGACCATTGAGGTCACAGAGAGACTGGAATATCATAAATTATAAAACAAAAACACACAAAACAAACACATAAAAAAAACTTTGGTGTTTGTAGGAAGAAAGAGGAATTAATTAACTATAATAGCGGTGCTATAAAAAAGAACTTGCAGTTCTTCATCTTATGTCTATAAGCACACTGGTCATGGATATGTAAGCCTATATAAGCAGGCACACATCCTTACTTTGCATAATTACGTTATCTCTTGGGAAAATTATAATATTCATAAGCCACAAGAATAATGGTTTAACTCTGGAATAGGTCAATTCCTTGCTGGACATAAGAAACTCACTTTTCTCCCACAGTGGCAATGCTGGATGAATCTTAAGGCAACTGTGTTAATGGAGATTCAACAATAAGAGGATCAAGATCACAAATCAGAAACAGTAAATTTTAACACCTGCAATTATTTCTGGAGAAGATTTTGATTCCGAGGTGAAGTTTTACATTAGTCTACATCCAACCAGATGTTATGATTGGCCATCTTTCCCCTTGAAATCCTTGCGTAATTTTTTGCTAGTTCTGGTGCAAAATCATGATTCATCTTCTCTTTAACCTTCATGATTTCATGTTAATTTCATTAAAAAAAAAAAACTGTTTTGCTTAGTTTATCACCTCGGTCGTGTCATCCCCTCCATCTCTTTTCCATGCATGCCAAACAATTATTTTGACATATATCTGATGAGGATCTGGTTCATTATCTCCCAAAGAACATCTTTTTCTCAAATGTCAAAACAAAAGTTAGTATGCTCAGCTGTTCTGCAGAAATTTGCAAACTAATGGACCTTTCACTCTAGAAATAAAGGACTGTGATTGACTATTTTAATGTGGTTAGGAGGATGTGGAAGATTGATGAAGGAAAGTGATACATCTTTTATTAACAAAGAGTAATGTTGAGAGAATGTAGGGGGAAGTACATAATTAGTTTCAGTTTTCATCAAAGAAGACACTTAGCTTCCAGAAGGTCTGAACTAAAACAATTTGGGTATGTAAAGTTTTCAAAAGGGATTTTTAATGCTTATCTACAGCACAAGTAGTTTGGTGAAAGATGGTTTTCACAATGCATATTAAAAGTAAAACAAGTTGGATGAATTTTTGCCAGACTTTTTTCTAAATGTTTCTATTTTCTTGTAAGGGTAAATTATTTTAAATTATATTTACATTCGTTCTTATGCTAATGGCTTTCAGGAAGAGCATCTTTCTAATTTCCCGCTCTGATAAGTCCTTGTCATGGGATCTCCTGCCCATGAAATGAATCATGTTGTATGCTGCTACCAGCGGGCATGAGGTATCATAGCAACAACCGTTAATGTGGAAAATTCAAACAGAAGAAAGACACTTGACAAGCGCTGAAGTGCTATTCTAAAAGACCTCTTCGAAAGCTCCTCAACTATTGAAGTTTTTTTTTTTTTTTTTAAAAAAAAGATTTCAAAACCACCAATCTTTCTGTAACAAGAACCTGAACATCAGGAATTTGCCCCAGCACAGAGTAGGGATGTGAGCAAAAGAAGCTTTCCACAGTTGGAGAGCACACAGCATGTTGGATCCCATATGTTCATGAGCCAAGTGTCTCAATGATCAAATCAATTTTGGGGTATAGATAGCAGAACGCTAGGTAAAATTTTCTCTGTCCTTTTCACTGCTCTGAAAACTATGCTCAAGCTCAAACAAGTTCAAAAAGTTTTTGAGCTTTAAGAACAATCCACGTTTCTCCCTCATTCTTTGCTTATCTTTATACCTCATTCTGAAATAAGTTTGTGAACATGTGCAGAAGCACAACCAAAAAACACATTTTCCTGTGTAAACTCTCATCTATGAGGCTAAACAAATTTTCTTTAAAATTAAAATGTGAGTTCTTTTACATATTTCTTGTAATTGTTATATATAAACACTTTGGTTAAAGAATGTGTGAGTGCCTAAAGATGGGTTAGGTCTACTTAAGGTCACTAGACCTACTAGTTAGGTCTAATGAAGTTGAGGTCTATCTATGTCAATATATATATATATATTCTCTAAAACTACCCCAAAACTATTTGAACAAGAACTCAAAGGACTTATCCTATCTAGTGTCAAGAGACTGGCAGAGACAGAAATGAGAAGCTTGTCTCCTGTAGTGCAAAATTATAAACATTAAACCTAATGTCTATCCATTAATTTTTTTGACTCACTTTGTAGACTTTATATTCCTGATAATTTTGGAGTGCTTCAGAATCCATGTAGTGGTAAGAATGGTAGAAATGGAGAGAATTTATGACTGATGCTGTCAACTAAGTCACCAAGTATAGAGAGAAACACAGTCTTTCAAAGAATCTGGCAGCCATGTCCCATGTCAGAAATGTTTCCATCACTGTTTCACAGCAGTCCAACAGCAATTAGACAGAATATAGACCACTGCTACAAAATCCAAGAAAATGTAATGAGAGACCCTTCTCACCAGTGCACCATCTGTTCTTTCTGTGCAAGGATATAAAATTGTTTTGTTATTTACATTAAAAAAATCCAGCAAATATCCAAATGATGGTGGTTTGTGTTTATTAAGATCTGATGTATCATCAGGGAGATTTTCAGCATAACTAGAATGCAGATGCTCAGATGCTACTTTAGAGGTAGAGAGGCCTATATGGGACCATACTGCACAGAGCAGAGTCATTAATACATTTGGCTGTTTTTTCATTACAACGTGCTGGTTAAATAAGCTTGTTTATGATTCATTCATTTTTATTTATTTATTTATTTATTTATTTATTTATTTATTTATTTAGTGGGGCTTCTTTCCCAGATACACAAATACTTTTCAGCTGGTCTACCACGGGTCAATATTGCCAAGGGGCCAAATGTATAATATGGGCATACTGGGAATCCTGTATTCCTAGGACTACTTTTATCTAATTTCTATCCTCTCTAAGATCCCATGATCTTAAGTCTTGAAAACACACTGAATACTAATGAAAAGAGCTCCAGCTCTATTTCTTGGCTTAAAAATTCTGCTTTAAAGAGAAGAATGGGTCTGTCCCTCATCCCACAGCAAAGTTTAATTTCTCACAGTATTGTCATTTTGGTAAAGCAAAATAAACATGGATTTTTTCTGTTTAAATCCTAAGTCTGAGGAAAGTTATGGCAAATTGAAAGTGAATACAACTTGTTTGTTAACAACTAATGTTTTGAAATAATTTATCATATAAACAATTCCTGGAAAACAAAAGCCACTTATGTGCAGGCAACTTATAAAATGTAACTTGTTTATCTAATAAACTACCCTGGGGCCAACAAGTACATTAGCATTGCACAAACTTTCTGACTTATTCATCATCACTATTTATTATTAAAACTTTATCTGTTTCAACTTAGTGAATAGCTGCCTTGGGATACGCTGCTCAGAGCAGAAGGAACAAAATAAAGTTTACGCAATTTGCATAATATTGTACAACAGATATTAGCTCAGAACAATATGAATCCCCTGGATCATTTGCACAGCCCCTTTGGTGTTTAATGTTGGTAAATATTTAAATAACAGCAAGCCTATATAATTATGAAGATTCCTCTTCCTAATCTGCACAGATTGTACAAAATGTTGTAAATCATGTCTTTTACATGGTTTTAGCTAGACTAAGAATAGACAGATGATTTAGATACCCTTGTCGCCTTATCTGGGAGTTTTATGATCCATCATTCAAGAATATATTGGCTTACTAGCAGAATGCACACGCAGCTGAACACTGCACAGTGCATACACTGCACGTGTAGATTTAATATGGGTGAGTATAGCAGGCATTAAAAGGTGAGGACTGTTTTCTTTATTGTTCTTTTGTTTTGTTTTGTTTTGTTTTGATTACCATAAATCATATGTAAATCAATTCTCTTACTGTATAAATTTTGTACTGATGCACAAAGCATTGGACAAAAAGGAAATAGATGAGACTTTTTTTACAGAATTGGGATCACTCTTGGGAAGGGGACATCCCCATGCAATGTCAATCAAATTATTCAGTACTGGGAAACTACTCTTAGCTTCCAGATACACATTGAAGTGCCTCATTCTCAAAACGGCACAACACTTCAGGATTCATGGTGTGCTGAGGAACAGCAGAATTCTTGTAAACCTTAAGATCCTTACTGAGACTTTGATTTTGAAATTCATAGCCTTCATAAATCACATGTTTGCACATGCACACCTTTTTAAAAATTATTTTCTTCTATGGTATGTTCATTTAAAAATTAGTTCCATCCAATATGGAGCAAAGGAAGCTCCCATGAATGTCAACAAAGTTGGGACATTTTCCATGTTATGTAAAATGTCTAGTAACCACAAGGGTCAAGTTCAATTTTAAGGTCCTCTGAAGCAGATTAAAGGTACACACAAATTAATTTTTACTGTGCCAGTAATTCTAAATTTATCCACACAACACAGCTAATTTGTAATCTAGTTGAAAAACTAGCCCAATATCACTTTTTTTTTTTTTTTTTTTTTTTTTTTTTTTTTTTTTGAGTCGTACAAGGTACAGGCAATTATTTATAAAATATAACTCCTCTTTTTCAAATCAGTAAGCAACCCATCTCAACAGGCTTATGTAAGTCCAGTACACAAACCTAGTTAATCTGCTGCTTCTATCGTGATCAGGAAAGTCTAAATAAAATTGAGAGAAATAGGTGCTTTTGTGTATCTAACATACATCACCTTATTCCCTTAAAGACAGGCACTGGGATTTAAATAGTTTTTTATTTGTTTGTTTGTTTTCAAATAGACTAAAATGAATACCTGTGCAGTAAATAGAATGTCTCACCCTTGAAGAGTGATTATGTTTCTTTCACTCATGAGAAAGGCCTTCATAATTCATTCATACCTGAGGGTCTTGTGAGTTATGGGTCCTTCACACTCTTGAAAGAAACATAATACTCACCCTTCATGGATGACATCTTCTTTATGTATTTAAATTGTAAAATTAAAATGTGGAGATTTTGAAGGCATATTCTACATATAAAACATAAATGCAAGTATAGTATGTTTCCCTCTCATGTTTGAAGGGTCTGTTAGACCTTATGAGAACATGACAGCATGAAATATGATAGTGGAAACCCACAAAAGATGTGCTGTGGGCAAGACAAGAGAGAAGAAATCAGAAATTATGTTTTTTATTCACCTATGTCAGCAGGATGCACTGCTATAGTTTTCTTTGCAATGCTTTGGATGTATTTATTTTATACTTTCAAATTACTAATATAATCTGAGAATTTCACCTGAAAGTATCAGTGTCATGTAAGCAAAATGTCTGAGAGATATTATAAGGGCTAAAAAGGTAGAAACTCATGTAGAGGACAGTGAGGGGACATAGAGCAATGAGCACTGCATAGAGTTTGTGAATATTTTCCTGAAAATATCACACAGACGCCTAATTTTATTAAGCCTTGCACCAAATTTCCTCTGCGTTCTACTTGCACATAGTTCACCAAATTTCCTGTGTTCTACCTTCCTTTTACGGTTAACATTTACTTAACGTGATACTATTTAAATGCTTAAATGTGTTTGCTCTCTTTCAAACTAATTCCTGAAAGTCCTCACACAAGAGGAAGATAATGAAAGAAACTCATTTTAAGATCATACCACAGATGCTATACAGTCATATCACCACCAAAAAGTCTGCTTTTCCTGAAGGTTCAAGATTATATGGATGTCAAAAGTATTTATAAAGCTGTTATTCCTTGGCTCAGACATTACAACAGTTCCAGGAAAAACAGAATCCATTCTGTCCACCAAATACTTGTAAAGGTAGGTGTATTCAGTCCAGGTAAGGAATTCATTCTGCTGTGGTCCGTGTCAGTGGTTTAACACAGATGGCCACATGCGCAAACCTCACACCACAGCAGGGCTCCAGGCAACGAGAAGGGGGGGGACTGGGCAGAGCTCACTGCCTGAAGCTCTCTGCATAGGCACTGACCCTGTTATTTCATTAGCCCCTAACCTGTAATCTCATGTGCCTTCATTACCCTGAACAGCTCCACCGATTTCAACTGGCAGAAAAAATAAAATTTGCATGGAAATGAAGCATATGTGTAAAGTATATGGAGAGCTGTCCAAATAATTTTTTACTGTCAATAGCATTCATAAATGTTTTCTCTCCTTTTTTTTTTTTTTTTTCCTGGATATAACTTGAGTGTTCATGCCCCTATACGCATCACTAATCATTGTGATGAGTTTGAAAATACAGTATGGAAATGAATTACTAATGAGCACTTAGACATTTTAGAGTAAAATATGAGGGAAAAATAAGGGAACAGATGTTGTGCAGAAACATTTTAAATAAAGGGACAAAGTGTCACAGAAGAAACAGAACTGTCAGCCTAGAAAGATACAAGATTATAGATGGAGATCAACTGTGAGATGACAAAGACACACATCAGTTAGCATCACATGGCTGGAACCATACAAAAAGTCATAAGGGAATGGTGAAGTCTGGAAGGAATTCCAGTTCCAAAATAAAACAATTAGAAGGAACAATTAACTCATCCATTTTGAGGAGAGGTCTTGTCAGCACATAGCCTAAGTAACATTAAAATGGTAGTTAGCAGTGATTCTAATATATTAAGGCAGAATAGAATAATTCTGTTTTATTGAGCTCATTACTGCACTTCTGTGTTCCCAACACTTTAATCTGTTAGTGGCAGAAAATATTAACGCAATCCTTCAGACAGAGGAAGTCAGCATTGTCCTTTCCTAACACCCTTAAGTCCTCCAGGTTCTCTATATCCAAGATAAACTACAGGTCCTGTATTAAGGTTTGGCTACAGGCTTAAAACCAGCAGTGTCTGGGTAGTCTCAAGCTGTCACACAGTTGTGGTCATGAATCCACATGTACTAGGAATCTATAAAACAAAGCAATAATAAATAGGGGGTGGAGGAGAAAATATGAGAACCTGGACTGCATTTTGCTAGTGTTATTCACTCAGGGAAGAGAGCAGCATAAGCTTTTCTCCCTCCTCCTTAAAATCAGGCAGAAGAGAAAAGAGTACGTATTATATTCTTCTGCCTTTTCTTTCATTTACAGTGTTTCTAACAGGAGATGAGTAAATGAGGGGCATCTCTTGGTGGTGAGATATGGGCAGAACTAGATGGAACATGAGTGACCTCATACAGATGAATTAACTCTCTGTTCCAATAACCTGTTATTGGTATTGACCAGGAACAAATTGTATTCTCTTTGTACTGTAAAGCAAAAAACAGAGGAGAGATTGTGACCCCAAGGCTCAACATAAAAGATACTAAATGAAGACTAAAGTAGTTGTCTTTGGTTCACCTGATGGGAGGAAAAACAAGAACCTTCTCACTGAAGGAAATGATAATGAAAGGAAGGAGGAGAAATTGAAGCTTTTGAGGAGAAAACTATGTTTTATTTTTCCTAGGGCAGCAGGAGGTTAGATGAAGCAGAAACAAGCTCTTCCTTTCTTATTTCCTGGGAAAGAAAGGCTACAAGAATATTTCCTAGACCTTATACAATACATTGTTTTATTGGTGAATGATCAGGATGGACTGATGTTGGAAGGTGTTTTCTTTTTAACAAAAAAAAAAAAAGAAAAAAAGAAAAAAAGAAAAAAAGAAAAAAAGAAAAAAA
>CM021784.1:11504011-11519034 GCA_011076525.1 Nettapus auritus
AAAAAAGAAAAAAGAAAAGGGGCTGGAACAAGGGGCACTGGAACAGGCTACCCAGGGAAGTGGTCACAGCAGTAAATGTGTTGGAGTTCACGAAGTGTTTGGACAACACCCTCAGATGTATGGTATGTGTTTTGGGTGGTCTTGTGTGGAGCCAGGATTTGGACTTGATGATCCTTGCAGGTCCCTTCCAACTCGGGATAGTCAGTGATTCTACTGTGCTGTGCAAAAGTGTTTAAAATGGAGTCAGATGGACTATGGTAGTATTTACTTTTAAACAGGAGAGCTTTTGGATTTCAAATTTTTCTAAGTTTTGTAGAAAAGCTTAAAATGCCATGTATTATATAGGAGATATATTTAATTTTTGGAAATATTTACTACTCAAACAAATTAGCAGAGTTTTCTGTAAACAGGACAAACAGCAAATGTTGCTTTGGCAAGATGTAAGAGGAAAATGGTCCAGAAGCATCTTAGCTAGAAGTCTCACACAACAGTTATGGTTTACTGTTCATTAAGATATTTTGAACATTAAGAGAACCTTTGGAAGAGTTGTTTGGCCTCACCTTTTGACCCTTACTCTATGGTCTCACTATATACTCTTTCTGTATTGTCACTGAGACAACACTCCTTTCACTAATCTTTCTGACATACCCTTTCTTGTAATAAAATAAATAGATAAATAAAAACAAATACATAAATCAGAGGCACTATGACAAATACATATTATTCTTGGATGTACATTAAAGCAGCTAAAAAAAGAGGTATTCCAGAAGAGGAGCTCACATGAAGCAATATTCTGTCTGCAAAACTATCAGGAGGAACTTCTTCAAAGACAGAGATAAGAAAGAAATTATGAAGTAGTTGTTTTTTCCAAGTACATTAAATGAGAGGTTAATTGTATCAGTTACCTTCTCTGTGGGAAAAATCTCCCAGATACAGACTCTTTTTTTATTTTTTATTTTTTTTTGGCCAGCATATAGCATTTGTATTTTCAGGCAAGGCAGCCTTTTTAATGTGCAATGCAGGTGATGTTGTAACATTCTTGTAGCTTCCATAGCAAATGTACTCTTTAGTACCATAGTAATTGAATTTAAAGAAAGTGGCTGCCTAGAATCACAAATGTACACCATTTCTGAATGAAGCACATGGTGGGACTTTCCAAGAGTATATTCAAGGACATACATATAACAATTCATATCAGAATTTTAAAAGATCTGTGTCAGAAGTTCTGAAATAATGTACGTACTGCAGAAAAAAAAAAATATGAACCTAACAAAGAGTTAGTATAGGTATTTCCACACACAGAATGATAAAGAATTACAGAGTTATGGGTTCTTTTTTTCTGTGACCAATTTTGCTTCATATATCAGTTTTGAAATGATAGTTACTTGCAAACATATACTTAATAACAATTATTGTCATAGAAGTCTGACTTTTATTTGTAAAAATGAGATTTATGTTTGATGACAGTTTATCAAATAGCAAGGAAAATTAAAATTATACTAGAAGAAAATAACTGGAAAAAAAAATCAAACATTTGATCAAACCCTGGTGTTGTAATGAAGGCTTTTTGCTTTTCTAATTGAACAGACAAAAATGTTGCTGTTGAAGATGTACAGCCATTAAAGAACAGAGATGCCAGGTGTGGCAAGGATGTAAAATCATGTCAGTCCAACAATATTTATGGTGGTTTAGCTGTATCTGAATGTGAAAAATAGCCCTGGGCTTCCCTTTCACTGTCATCCATGGCTGCATTCTGAAAACACTTGGAAGGATTTGTTGTGAAAACGGCAGGTCTGTTCTTACTGATTGAAAACATCTGGGGAATGCAAAAGGCTCAAGAAGACTAAGAGGTCTGAGAAGCTAAGCTCAGATGAAACTTTGGGCACTTTCACACTTTCATCAGACTTCAGAACAAATGAAAAAAAATCATGATACCTTTTTTTTTTTTTTTTTTTTTTTTTTTTTTTTAAATCATCTTACTTTTCTGTAAAAGTCTAAGGGTGAAGTAACATGCATCTTCTATCATCTTTAACTGAATTTCCTTGACATATCTTACGATGAAGGGGATGTTGAGTCTGTCCTAGAGATGGCACTGTTGCATTACTGTGATTACTGCTAGTTTGGTAATGGAAAAGTCCTAATTGGGGGAAAAAAGGATATTAGACTATGTGCTGTCATGTTACAGTAGTTTTAATATTGAAGTTGCTTCGAAGATCAAAATCCCCTCACCTTTCTTCCTGTTAAACTGAGATAACTTTTGGTCTACCTAAACTAAGAAAAAAGGAAAAGATTATATTTGACTGTGTAACATTGTGGCATTTTGCACTTTGAAAAATGAATTTCTTCAAATAATTACCTTAATTTTTATAAGAAGGAAAATTAAATACCAAGGATCTAGTTAATTTTGTTCTACTGCTTTAGACATTACATTTTATTTTTATGCATGTGTGGGAGT
Organism: Nettapus auritus; assembly: GCA_011076525.1. Lineage (NCBI taxonomy): Eukaryota > Metazoa > Chordata > Aves > Anseriformes > Anatidae > Nettapus > Nettapus auritus. Next base: position 11,506,467 of record CM021784.1, read on the forward strand.
GGGCATAAAAGTGAGAGTGATACTGACTGAGCACACTAAATCTGAGACATGGAGGGACACCAGGAGCTTAAGCTTCCCACCTTGGTGGTGTCATTTAGTAGCTGACAGAACAAGATGTAAAGCACTGGAGAATAAAAACATAAAAAACTTCAGCTTTTGAAACCCAGAAATCACAAATTTAAGAGTCTATATTCTTGTTTTGGGAGCTGCCCAGTGTTCCAAAGTGGGAAACTTCTCCTTTTGGAAGTAAGCATCTACTTTGCCAGTAACAATGCAAAGTCATAGCTCTTCTTGCTCATTTGATATCCAGGTATCCCCATAGTGTGCCTGGCTCTTCCACCCAACTCATTCATAATCCTTCACAGGCACAAACACACTAAGGAGAAGGCAGAGTTAGAAAGCAGTGGATAATAAAAACAAGGTAGTGGGGCCAAGATCCAAGCTGATTTCTCTGAAAGAGGAAGGATCAAAACTGGAGCTATGCCTCTTGGCTTGCATGAATAAAAGTGACAAACAATCAGAGAGCAGATCGTGTGAAATCTTGCTTTTGCTTGCTCATCTGTGGTCAGACATCGTCTGACCTTGTGGCTTGCTTGTTAGTCACCTTGATAAAACCGAGCTCCTTCACCATACAGAAGAGATGTATTCTGGGCATGAACTGATCAGCTCAATTCTCTCAACTCGGCCAAGCTGTCTGCTCAGGTACAGTCATTTCAACAACTTTCTTTAAATAAAATCTACCACTGTAGGGTTATATTTAAAAAGGAACTCACTGATGAGGTGTACAGCCAAGTCAAGCACAGAAAAAAAAGTATGGAAATCCTTGGAAGACACTTTTCCTTGCTCAGATATGCTTACTTTTTCTCCTAAATATGATTTAATAAGGCATTTACAGATTGTTAGCAGTTCTGCTTTGTTACAAATCAGTGTACAAAAATTAAATACATGATTAACTGCTCTGCAGGATCAGATCCTCAGTTTCACACTGTTTAAAAGTAATAGTTCCTGTAGAGTCAAGAGATTAGTTAAAGGTTTTCTCAAATTAGAGTTATTAAAAATTTGCTTATAACATCACTGTTGTAGAACTGTACATGGTTGGTCCAAATAATGCTTAGCATGTTTAGTTAAATTATTAAACATACATAGTGTTTTAAAAGTGACAGTTTTGCCAACCAAGCAACAGTTTTATTTTGCCCAAAGAAACCTGGCATGATTGTATAAAGAAGTACAAACACAAGGAATAGTAGGTTACTGTCATTAAGGCTGAAAAGTACTAAAGTGTAGGCAAGTTTAGGAAAGTAATCCTTTTTTTTTTGGCAGCAGAGATAACTATACTGTGACCCTTATCTTGTACTTGTGTTGGAAAGCAACACAACTGCATTGCAGCATCAGATGTGGACTCCTGAAGTCTCTGAAACAGAGAGTTGGGCTCTAAAATTTAACTCTAACATGATTTTAAATATCTTCTGAGTAGCAAGGAGAAGATATGCTTCCATCATAATAAAATCTGGACTAATTGCAAAATCTTTCAAAATGGTGTCCTGTCAGAAGGATGTGGTCTTGTATGAAGAGAAATTCTACGTGTGACGAAAAATGTTGCTTACATACTCTTGTTATGGATTGAACAGGGAACACACGGAAGCATCTACATTAGGAAGCTTTGTGCTCTTTCCTTCATATATATAGATCAATAAGTACAATGCTTGCATTTTGGGACAGCTTAGAGTTGAAGTTTCATAATAAATTGTGTAAGATGCTGCAGCTGAAAAGACATTATCTTTCAAGACAACAGCAGATGAATAGCTTTAAGGTATTCTGTCCCCTCTAACCTGTATGTCTCCTATTTCCCTTAACGCTATAGGCTATTTTGTCCACAACTGAAAATACAACTAACTTGTCTTGTTAGTCCCAGGAACCAAGCAAAATTCAATATTGCACCTGTAAACAGTTATGCATTTCTATAGCAACTAATGTTTGCCAGTGTGGCCAAAGAATTCCCTCTATTATACATATATATATATATATATAAAAACAAACAGAGCAGTAGGAGGAAAATCCATTACTGAGGAAATATCCAATTCCAGGTAGAAAGGTCAAAATTGCTTCTGGGTTCTCAACATGGGATGTACGTACCTCTGGGCACTTCAGCAATCCACTGAAGTGCTCAAACTGCATTTTTTTTTTGTGCCACCCACAGGCTGCTACTTGAAGAGCAATATTTTTCACAGTCATATAAAGAATGACATTAGAGTTAAATCTAATGGACTGTAATGACCGCGTCATTTTTTTCCTATCCTTAAAGTTTCAGAGATTCTCAACTGTGTTAGAAACAGAACATTCATTAAAATGTGATAAGGTAACCTGTGAATTTAAAGTTTTTTTGAAATAACACTGAGAACCCCTCATGGTCAAAACCATGTGGGGACGCAGTATAAACAGTTCTAGCTTGCTGGCACAAATTATTAATTATGGGCCCCAGCACTTTGGCTGTTATCAGTACTGTCCCTGGCATGTAATATGATGCATATTGAAGTCAGTGGAGAATACCAGGGGTGTTTTGCAGAAGCAGTGCAAATGAAACATAACAGGGAGAACTCTCAGAAGGTTTCCAAGTTGAGTTTAGAATCAATGCAGATCCAGTCAGAAAATCGTGACTCCACAACAGGTTACTCAATATCTCTAGTCTCATCTGCATTCAGGAAAAAATTGCTAAGTACATAGAACACAAAACGTAAGTCCTGCCAGGTCATGCTAATGATCTGTGTTGCTACTCCTTCCAGTGATCTTGGAATAAGAAGGCAGAGGTCAGGACTGGTGCTGAAAGTAGATTCATAGCTGAACTAATGATGGTTTGCTATAACATGCTGTATGCAGTTAAAAACACCATCACGTGTTAGATGCCATGATGTCTTCCCTGATTTCAGTAGGACTATGAACATACATATACCCTGCAGAATAGTATGGTGTAGCTACAAAAGCAGCATAGTTAAGTAAGTATGGTGTCACCAACCCTTCCGTCTTACCGAAGTTGCCATCAAGTATCATACTTCTGGAGTCTGAGCTAATCTGGAGAACTGTAGAACAGAAATGCTTTGTGCAGCATAAACAACATTTCACAGTTCCATATCATTTTGGAACTAGGAATCCAGAGAAACACGTCTGAGCTTCAGTTTTCATGTTAAGCATTGCCATGAATTTGTTCACCAGTCTAAATAGTGTTCAGATGTACACTGCAGTGACACAACTTCCTTGCAGTCATGCAAATTCTTAGTTGAGTGCAGTTATAGTGTAGATTAGGAAAGTCAAAGACTCCTTTCTGTGCTAAGGAGCTGTACAATCAAAATCCCTTGTACTTCACGTACTCAGCACACCTGACAGCTCTATTTGTACCTAAAAACTGATGATAAAGGCAAAAATCGCAATTAGCTAAGGTCAAGGATGAAATGTTGGACATTACACTGAAAATAGTTTATAAGTGGGCTATTTTTCAAAGGCAGTCTGACAGTGTTTCAGCAGCAAATACTTTGGACTAGCTTTTCAACGGTGCTCAACACTACATATAAATCCAGTGACAAGGAGTACGCTATGCTGAAATTAATATTTGTACAGTTTTAGCACTTGATATTCCCTTCTCTAATAAATTATTGTTTTAGATCTAGAAACAGTGAAATAATTCCAATATAATTAAGAACAACTTCAGGACTCCTTAGCTTCATGTTAAGAAACCACATTACAAATAGCCAATAGAGAGAAACAAACAGACAAATTCTTCAGTAAAACAATACACAAGTTGTACTCTTAAAAGCTGTTTCCATGAAGAACTACTTTGTCTATTACTCTGTGCAAATGCCCAACATCTGGATCCATATAAATTGCCATGAAGATTCATCATGCTCTCTTGAAGTGTCGCTGTAAGAAACTGCAGTTGTACGAGTTGTCTGGTATGAGCTACTGCTACAAATAAATCTGACAAGCAAACAGCTACAGCAAAATGGATTGCATCTGATAGACTGTCAGCTTGCTCAGTAATCTGTGGTCTTTTATGGTTGAAAAGAATGAAAGAACAATTTTTGGGAAACAGTGAGGGAGAGCTGATATAGTCACTAGTCAGGTACAACAATTTTAAAACACCCCAAGTAGTTAGTGTACTTTTACCTGCCCAGTCAAAAGGTATGACCAATGAATCCTACCAATACTGAGGTCTAAGGTTTGAGAACAAATCTGATAGATCTAGGTGTTAGTCTGTGTAACCTGAACTCTATTTTAGAGAATGCTCTAGAGATGCAAAAAACACTTATGCAAAGGGATACCTAGTATTTTATTTGCAATAACTTTACAAGAATGGTGATTTGAAAATGTATTTTAGCATATTTATTAAACTGATAATGATCTCTGCCAGGGAAAGATTAAACACTGTTATAAGAGATGTATGTGTATGAGAATTGTCTTCTCTCCTTTTTTCCAGTAAAACATGACTACAGGTTGATGGGTTTCTTTAGCAAAATACACCAAACTGAAAAAGATACTCCTATGCTGGATCGAATGCATCCACCCTGAATTTAAGGAATAAGGAGAGCATATCAACTTTAAAGTATAACATTAAAAATGCCTTTTAGACTCAATATTGTAATTGTTTCATATTTTGTCTTGTTACCATTCCTCATGTTGCAGGAACAGCAGGGTTCCCTCCTGCAGGTTTGAAGCTACTGCCCTGTTCACAAGTAACAAAATGGTGAACTGCATTTCAGAAATTATTGGTGCTGTCTGAACTAGTCTTGCTCACAAACCTAGCCTGGCAATGTGCTGTGAAACTGTGTTTCTATCTGACATTTCCAGTACTTTTGATTACAGCTGGCCAGAAAGGATAGCAATGTTGTGACTTCATGCTTTCATTTTTAGTTAGGAGTGACAATGCTGATACATGCAAAATTAAAACAAAATAGTTATGTAGAGGCAGTGTGAAATATGAAAGAATGCTTTAGCCTGAGATTCAGGAGAGTTTAAATTTGCTTTGGGCTCAGCTATTACTGACTTTCGCCCATGAGTGAAGGCAGTTGCCCTCTATTTCTTCTGACCTGAGATCATATGATGCTCAAAGCCTGATGTGTTTCTCATTATACCTTGACCTTAGCACAGAAGACAATAAATTTGGTTTAATGATGCCATGCAATAAATAAATAATACTTAAATATTGACTCTAATTAATTAATTTAAATTGACTGGTTTGATTAAGCCTAAAAGTCCATTCCAGAATTAGTGACATAAGCAAATATTCAGACTAGCAATTCTTAAACTGATTTTTAGTCCAAGTTCAAGGTCTAACACCAAGGAAAATAGAACATATTAAAATGTTTCAAAAGACTTAACATAATAATTCTTGATGCTTTGATTTAAAAAATAAATGTTGTACGTGCTCACCTATGTGAAGAAAATATAATTCTGATAGTAAGGGTATGAAATAGGTTATTGGAATATATTGTGCATTTATGCAACACTTTTTTTACTTCATGATTATGTGTATTTGTTCCTGTGATTACTGTAAATTGTTTAAGCACATGTAAGATCAATTCAAAATGTTTAAAGAAAGATCAAGGAAATTCAAACATCTGAACCACTCATAAAAAAAAATAAAAATAAAAATAAACCAAATCACAACTGGAAACATGTATCATTATAGAAGATTAGCATTTAAAAACAGAGTCTATAAAACCAATATAAATACATGGTATAAGATTAAAAGTTTTGAGTATACCTAATTCAGACTAGATCATCATTTAAATATTCTCTCATTGTGTTCTAGCAGTCAAATATTAATTCAATAAGTACACATCTCTAAGACTATTTAACAAAAGGAGTTAGAAGAATAATTCCAATGACAGCATATTTTACTGGCTATTTGTTTGTTTACTATAACTGTGTAAAATGAAAAGATATTTCTACTTTTCAGGCAATGTAGGCCCAGATTTCTAGTCACTGGAATTAATTCTACATATACAATAGTCTGCCTTGTTTTTGCTTTGGTCCACAAACATAAGCCTCTTCCACACAATCCACTTTGAAAGCAAAATATAATATTCTTAAATATTAGAAAATAATACACTTATTTCAGAAGCAGAACATCAGTCACAAATATTGGCTATTTAACAAGCTGTCTTAAACATAAGCCTGCTGAACTACTTTGTGTCATTTTTCCTGAGAAAATGTCCACTTTTCAGTAAACTGCATAAATCAGATTAATGAAAATATGGAAAGAATGGAAAAGTACAGTCCAATTTTACACCATTACACATCTTTTTATATTACTTCACATAAATAAAAAGGAACTGTAGTGGCTAACACTTGCATCTCTACTGAAAATAATAACGTCACTTGCCTCCTGTTCACCCCTCCGGAATCAGAGATCAACCTGTCTTTAGGACTGCATTGCATACAAGGCACCACGACATTTTTTCAGCTGCAAAGCTGTGCAGACCAGGCTGTTTATCTGAGTCTCATGTGCTAATTCCCCATCCTTTCCCCTCTACCACCACTAAAAATTATTTACTTACAAGGGCTTTGTCTACACTGCAAGTAATTGGGTGTAAAAGGAAAGCATCAGCAGAATGAAGCTGTTGGTGCTGACGTTCATTTGTCTAAACTGTCTGTAGTTTGGAGTTTTACTCTGGATTGGATTTAGTCTGATCCCTTGAATGGAAACCTCCTCTCAGGCACATAGAGCAAAGCTGTCTAAAAGAGCAAATGATGGTTTTGACTCAGTGTCCCCATTAATGGTTATATGGCATGTGGTATGCTTCAGTAGTGGAGCTTCTGATTTATTTTTCTCAGAAAAGAATCTAGTTTGGATTTATTAAGACCATTCTGCAACTGACCTAACACATGGCAAGTAGGGACAATGGGGGGAAATTCATTAAAATACTGCACTTCTGCTCTGAACTGATAGGCTAATGGAAATGTGGCCTGTTAGTGTGGTACAGATCATTTTTGGGGAGGCTGGGAAAAAGCCTGAAATTACATGTTATATATATATAGCTGAAATCTCATGTTATATTCTCAACAGTAGCCAGTTCAATGAAGCAACATATCCAGTGCAAGAACTGAAACCAGTGGGCTATTTTCCAAGTTTGGGAAGTGACAAAAAAGAATATGTAAGATGAAAGTTTTGCCTTCATGTTCAAGTGTTCGTTCTTCTGGCAATAAACAGGAATTATTTGGTGATTGAGCAGTGTTATGCTGTGAGCTTGAGACTAACATTTGGAAGAAGGTGAGAAGGAACTCTAAAATAAAAAAGCTGAAGCAACACTTCTGAAAGATGTTACATATAAATATTATAGAACAATACTAATTTGATGCATGCCCTGGTTTTATCTAATGAATTAGATCTGTGATTGTCTTTCTATATTTTTATTTTGGGGAGTAGATTAATTTCTGTTTGTGGATTCCTTACACATTCCACTCACCTGCCACTCTTAGGGTTAGCTTTGTGTCTTTTATGCAGATGCAACAGGTTTTCCATTTACAAAATCAAATTTCCTACAGTATAATAGAGCAGGAGCATAAAAGTCTCTGGAAACATTAAGACTGTGCTGAACTGTGACAACTGCTCTTGCTAACTTTGCTGCTTACAAGTGCTGAGGCTTTTTACTGAGCAAAGAATTAACATCTGCTGTCACAAGTTGATTCCAGAAGTGACAGTAAGTTGCACGATTTCTCTGTATCCCTTACAATGAAAAGAATTTATGGAATTCACTGACTACATACAGGGAGGCAGTGTTCAGTAATTAATGGCATATTTGAAATCCGTGGTACACGTCTGCATTTGTCTCTAGAGAAAGAATAAAATGACAGCATCTAGGTAAATACTAAGCAGAATTTCACACTCACAGGATTCTTCCATCTCAGTAATCTGTATACTTGCTGTAACCAACTAAGATTATGTTTGCCCCACTGGGAAAAAATCATCCATATTATATTAAAAAGTTTTCTGACAGTTTGTGCTATCATAAAATATTCTTCTCTCTCTCTCTCTCTTTTTTTCCTTTCTAGAGTAGAAAACAATTTTCTATTTAGGAAAAGAATCTAAAAGAAGATTTCCAACTTCAGGATGGCATGAGGTGGAGGACTGGCTGGTTCACCCTCTGTCACTTTTGCTTCTTATTTTGAAATCTACTGATGGGAGTGGATACTATCAGTTTCCTATGAAACTGTCAGCTTTTCAGAGGTCAATAACACCTTCACTCCTAGGGTGAATATATGAGACAGAATGTGAGGACAAGAGACTTAAATGACCACTGCCCAGAAGTAAAATCCAAAATTGGAGACTGATATTTGTGTACTCGGCTCATGGGTGCAATGCAATTGAATCTCTAGATAACATTAATAATTAAGAGAAGAGATAATGTTCAATTATCTATAGGTAATGAATCAGTGGTCTTGAGCCCAGGTACAACTGCACAAAATGTTCAAATAAAACTGCAATTAAACAGCCCTGTCTGTACCGCAAAGTTTTGTGGACTTGCTGTACTGGATCTGGCTTTGTGTTGACAACGGAGTTGACTTTCCCCACAGCAGCTGGCATTTTCAATGTTTCTTTTCCCTTTAATTAAATTATTCTTATCTCAACCTGCAAGCTTTTTTGTTTCTCATCATACTTTCTCCCTCTTTGAGGAGGGAGAGTAAGAGAGCAGTTGTGGTGGTGTTTAGTTGTCTCTCAGGGTGAAATTACTACACTTGTCTTACCCCATCTACATGAAAGTGAAGGGGCCAGAATTTGTTTACATGCTTCCCAAAGTTCAAAGCTCCTTCCCTAAAGACTATTTTTTGCACATTATCTACAAAGTCGATGGACCTTTTAGAGCATATAAAATATGGAAAAGAGGGCTTGCTGCTGTAAGGAAATAGCTGGGATGATATCTGAACTTGCAATCCATAACCATGTTTGTTATCAAACTTTAACAGTCCCAACTGCAGCCCTAGGTTTGTAATTTCTTTGGTAAAATTAGCCAGAAGACACCAAATTGGTGTCTGGATGACAAAAGCTGTGTCACAGCTGCAGGTTCTCAATGGTCTCCCTCTCAAACAGCCAAGATCAGAGGAAGTATGAAAAGCTATTAGCCCTAATGAAGAGCCCTTCAAGTCCACATTTAAGCATTATTGGCAAAGGGCATTAGATTTTAGTTTTTAATGCTCTCAACTCTCAGCTCAACACCTCTCACAGGCTACAAATTACAAAGTGATCTGTTTTTCAGCTCAAGGTGTTAATAAGAGATGAGAAAAGTCTGGGTTCACTAACCTGCTGTTACCCTAAGTTTAATGGCCATCAGAGAAGAAAATTGGCTCATTGATTTTAAGAACATTTTTTTTTTAATGTGCCTGAGCAGTAAAAGACAAATGTTTTGCACCTAGTTCTTCACAAGAATGAGAAATTACTGATGGCAGGTGGTGTGTTAGTAATTATAGAAACAAAAGTCTTTAACCATACTTTGTTCAGAGGCTTTAAGATAATATATTCCTCTGTAAATATATATCTGATAATCCTTTGCCACAGCTATTTTAAGAACAATATGGAGAAACACTCCAGATACAAAGAAAAAGAGGGAAGTCCAGCTTCATCTGCTTGCTCCCAGAAGACACAGTTCAGTTGTCATTTCAAATCATATTTTAAATGTGGGTGGGAATGTGTGTGCGATGGAGAAAGATAAAATAAATTACATTAAATAAGACAAAACCAAGCTTTTATGTTTTAAACCTATTACTTTGTTGTTCCTACTGGTTCCACTTCCTTTTCTTTAAACTTTCCAACTCCTTGTTAATGTTTCCTACAGCCTCAGGTACTGCACTCTGGCAAAACGCTGTGCTAAAAAAGAGCTACGCTTTAAGACACACAGAACATATCAGTGGTTTCACACAGGAAAAACATATTCAGCAGACAGCCTTCAACAATAAGTAGCTTTAAGTAACAGCTTCTGAAACCTTCCTGGAAGAATAAAAAAACCCTGACTGACAATTCATTCCTCATAATATGGTAAGATTGATTGCCTTAGAAAGCCTATGAAATCACATCCACGGTGATTATTTGAAGGCTCTGTATAATTCATCGACTACCTTGTCATTCATTGTGCATATGATGTTACATTTTGGATACACTGAGAAGTACTAGATATAAAATTATTTTGTATGATGCAGCCCAGACGTTAAAAAGTGCATTGCTTGGGACTACATGATTCAGTGAGAAAATATAAATGGGAAATTACTGGAGCTGAAATTTTATTGCAAAGTTATTTATCTTTGTTATTATTTTCTGAATCCTTTTGTGCTTATTGTTTGCTGCAACAGATAGAGCAACTCTTACTTATGCTTTAAGCTGAAGATTATTAAGGCAGAAGTAGACACTGCATTCCAAAAGATTAACATATGATCCAAGATAGTGTTTATTCTCCTAATGCCTGAAATTTTGGTATATGTGTATATATGTATCTATGCACACACACACACACACACATACATTCAGTACCTATTCATGAAGGCAAATGAATATATATATGCATATATTCTAGTTCTGTGAAGCATAAAGCATGCTCTTGCTTTCTTTCATTTTAATGGAAGCCCATCTTAGGATTTTGGTCAAGGTGCATCTTTGGTACCATTTAGGTTGTCAAATGCATTTCAAGTTCCTCTATGTAATTAGAGCACCGGAGTTCCAAAATCTCATAAATGGGCTTTCATTTGCATTCTGAATGGAACCACCGGTGACCACGACTCTATTGTAAATCAGTTGTGTGCTAGCACTACATGACAATCATTGTTCCTACTGGTTCCAATTCCTTTTTTCTAAACTTTCCAAGCCAAATGCAAAACAAATTTTTGGCTTGTGTCAAATTTAGTTTCTGACCATTTAAACTTTCGAACTGTCTTTTCATAAGACTCAGACTAATGACATGTAACAAGCTTGAAACTAAGATATCATGACAGGAATCTGCACAGTTGGCAGTGAGCAAAGAACGAGGCACCAACTGACTGCAGTGTGCTACCAGGAAACATCTTTGCACCACTAATTCCAAAGCCATCCTTATTTCTCTTTTATAGAGGTTCCCAGCATGTGATCCATCCCTCTGGAAGAAGATGGTAAGGAAAAGGACATTCATATTTAAATATTATAATCTGCAACTGGATTTCACTACTGCATAAGAGTAATGGGAATTAGGGATTTACAAAGGAGGCTTCAGCACGATGTAAATCTCCAAAGTCTTGCCCTTTGCTCCAGCTACTTCCCCAGTCGGAGCTGAGCTGAGTTTAACTCATGCTGGTTTAAAAGCATCTTCAACAAATATGAGAAAATGAATTAAAAACAGGACAGGGAGAATCACATATGATGCAGACAGCTGAGTTCTTTTGCATTATTTCTTATTCTCAATAGTCTGAAAGGATTACAATAATGCTAATTTCTGTGAAGCTTCATCATGGCAACTTGAGAAGAAAGCTACATAGGCTTATGTGGCTTTTACAGAACTTTCTGTAGCTAAAGAAACTGAAGATTCCACAAATCACACAGCTGTTCATATACAAGATAGCAGCAGAAATGCTGAGATACATCAGGAAACAGATTTTAATCTGTCCCACAGTAGAGAGTGAAAAATATCCTGGGCAACCCAGGAGCTGGTAAGTATGTAAAAAGTGAATTGAAGTAAAAAAGATATCATAGTGTTATGTTTCAAAAAGGATATTTGCAAAGCTGTGCATGCTTATAGTTACATAAGTCTGAACCTTCCAGCTGGCAACTTGAGTGCGTATTAACCTTTGCTCAATGTATTGCTCTTAGCTGCAGCAATGTGAAAACGATGTCAATTAAGTGATTCAGTAATTTATCTCCCATACTTCTAAAGGACCTATGTATCTCCATACTAACTTGTAAGTGCAATTGCATTCCTGGTAGTGACATCTTGGATATAAATCTGAAAATTGTATTAAATTCTTATAGAGTGATCTATCAGCTTCAGGGAGATTTTTGATATATTCAGAAATAGGAACTTTTTTTTTTTTATTTTTTATTTTGTTTCCCCAGTTAAAGGGGGAATATGCTGATTCAGAATAGCTAACGAATAACTAAACAGATTTTGCATGTGATTAGGGAATATATATTTCGTGGGAAGGGGTATTTTGAAGCTAAAAGGTAGTGAAGGAGAGAATTTTTGATTTGAAGAAGATAGTATCATTTAGTGCTTGGGACAAAAATAAATTATTTCTAGCCTTTCCCTTGCTTGTCATTTTCCTGTCCATGTCAAATTGTGTGCAAGCCTACATAAATCAGTTATAATAAAATTCAACTCAAAGAAATAGTATGAAGTTATTCAAGCATACCCAGGAAGAAGATGAAGGAATGACAAGTACTGCTTTTAACTATGTAACACGTTCATATTGTCTAGCAATATTTCAATTAATTTATACTTCTATATTTGTTTATTTTTTATATTAAAAAGAGAGATTTACAACTCTATTTTCATTGTCCTATATTCAAGTGATAGATAAAAAGTCAGGAAAATGCCTATGTTTGTTTAAGACATAGTTTGCTCTG
>CM021784.1:11519044-11558441 GCA_011076525.1 Nettapus auritus
AAAAGTCAGGAAAATGCCTATGTTTGTTTAAGACATAGTTTGCTCTGGTCCTTAATCAAATACAAGTATTAAACCAGAAGTTCTCACTATTCTGCCATGCTCATTTTTGTTCAAATCTCATCTGAAAACTTTTAGTCCTGTATAAGTTTCGGGGAAAAATGCATTAGTATATTGTTTAATAAAAGAGAACTATTTTAACCTTTTGTAAAGTTAAACCCATTTTCCAAAGATTAATATTTAACATGGAATGAGCACTGAACAAAGATTTTACCCCAGCCACTGTTGGCTGAGTGTTTAAAAAACACCTTTTCTGCTTGAAAGGATGATTCCAAGTGACTAGACCCCAGGTATTCAGATAGCTATTTAAGCAAATTCTTCCATCTATCCTTACTGATTAAAGGACTGAAACATGCTTATATGTGAAGTCATTTTAATAGCAGGCTGTTCACAGTGGTGGATTGCTGAACTGGGGCTTTCCCCACTCATCCCAGATTCCACCTTTATACCCTCACTGATACGGTTTTTATTAGAACTGAAACAAAATACATCTCCAGAACAACTTAACTTTATTTTGTTATAGCAATATATGCTTCAGTCTCAACAGGAAATAAAAGCTGGACCCTACATGGAATTTCCAACACTTTAAATATTCATTGCCATGTAAGATTAATTTCTTTTCTTTGCAGTGCACACAGAGCCCTTAAAAGCATATTCAAGCTCCATGCAGTTAAAAAAAATATATATTTTTTCGCCCTTTCTCTTTTGACTTGGATTTATATATATATTTTAAATACTATTTTTAATTGTACTGTATCAGCATGTTCTTTTTCTGTATCAATTCATCCATAAAAGTGGTTGCCTTGTGAAAACTTGCCCTAGATTAGTCCACACCTGAGTTTGTGCTAACTTCTGTTATATCAAGAACTTGGCTGGCACCTTAATCTGAAGAGACGTGTCCTCTTAAATGTGTTCTTGCAGTTGCAGTTGATTTTTTTAAAAATACTTTCCTGTGCAGACCTCCGTAGCATACTCTTCAATCTAGCACAGACAGACAGCCTCATAAACTTTGACAGCTTTATGAAAAAGCTCTATGTTTTCATTGTTTATTCTCCCTCATCTTTCTTCATAAAAAGAATCTTTTTTATCTGTGATTACTAAGTTTTACAAAATCATTTTAAGTCCATGCTGACTTGTACCAGTATTTTACAGGTAAAAAATATTTGAAAAATATAATTAAAATATTTATGCTGTAAACTTTTCCTTTGCAGAATTATAGTTTCTTAATTTCAGGATTAGATATGACCAAAAGGCCAAGAAATTGAGCTGTAGGGTTCACAACCCTGTGTATGGCTCTGCCACTGATTTAGCAGCTGACCAAGAAAACAGTTTCTTTTGTCCATAACTCTGCTTTCCCATTTCTGAATTTCTGAGCCAGCAAGAAAGATCAAAACCTAGGGCTGGAAGCTCTAATTAAAGCTTAGGGAAAACTACCAGTAAGCACAGGCCAAACTACCTGCGCATCTTGTACTAGAGAGTCTGTGACACATGTTTGAGATGTTATGATTTTGTACGGTGAAAAGCAATGGTTGCTCTAATTATGCTCCAATTAGTTCATTGTTGTCTGCAAAGGAAAGCGCATATGTCTGTGCATGTGTTCTGCTGACAGGTATATGAAAGACAAAAAGAGAAGAGTAAAAGAGTAAAAAATATTTTCAGATATTCCCAGACATACCAACCAATATATCATTCCAATAAATTTCAGTTTTGAGATGAATATAAAAGCTGAGCACATTCTATAGAATAGCTCTAGACCAACTGCCAGAAATAAAAAGATCTTGAATTCACAGTGTTTAATATATGATCACATCTCCAACTACAGCAACTCAGAAGTGGGAGGGTACTGAGGGAATGTTAAATGTAGGGCATTATATATTAATATAATTTCTTTCTTTCCCCAAGATAAAGAATATTGTTGCTCACGCAGCCTTAATTTAGATGGCCTGTCAAGTCCTCCTTTCTGCAGTGTCATGATGAAAGACACTGATGCGTGCCAACACAGGCAGTACTGGGGCTTTTCTACTATTACTGTATAAATGCTAATGAAACTCCTCCAGTAAAAGGCCTCAGCAAGTTCCCTAATCTAGACCCTCCATTACAACATCCATAAATTATCCATTTATTTGCTTGTGCTCAATCTCAGAACATTCTGGGATCTGCTGAAGGCAACAGAAGGACTCAGACTGATTTCAGAGGTCCTGTAGCAGTCCTTAATGCCTGGATCCTGCCATGTGCCCATGGCTGTTAACTGGTTCTGCATTAGGGCCCATGGACTTGTACCTGAATTCAGATGTTTATCTGTGCAGAGCCCAAGCAATGACAGTGCTTCATCTGCAAATTGGAGATGCACGTTCAGCTTGGATTGTGCTCACTCATTCTAGCTAACATGCTTGCAGGTCACCTTTATCCCTGTGTCAAGTGCCAGCTGTTAAGAGGCAATGCAATTCCCCTGGCCCTGCTACCTATTTCATCTGCTTTGAGTCCCAGAAAGAAAGGGAAATTCAAATGACTTTTGAGAAAGGCGCTAGGCTGGGGCAACAACCAGCACCAGGAATGGGTTGAGCGTCCTCAGTGAACAGTCCGCAATCTTTCAATTTCCATACAAACCAACAATCCAGCCTTCCATGGGCCTCTGCCTCGTCTGTCACATCACCCCTGTCAGCTGGAAGCCCATGTCTCAATTTGCCATGTGATGGGTATGTTAGGAGCTTAGCTTCTTCGGGGAGCCATAACCCAGTTTTACTGCACTGTTGAGACAACCTGAGCCTTCTCGACACAGTTAGTGGTGGTGGTGGTGCCTTCACACGCACCCTCCTCACTACACAAATGTCTTATCAGAGAATGCTACAACCACACCTTTGCTGTTCAGAGTAGACAAGTGTCTTGATGCCTTTCCTGTCATATTGCAGTAGACATTTGCTGGCTTGACCACCCTAATTAAGCAGCTCTTTTATAGGCCGGCTTTGCCACAGTACAAAGCCATTTTAAGCTCCTTTACAAATAAAACAGTTTATCATTATTAACTGCACAATGGGGTAGAGCTCCCTAAAGACAACTATAAATATTGGCTCCCTGCTACTGACAGGCTGGCGGTGAGGATTTGCCACTAGGTGAAAAAAACACCTATTTTTTACTATCTCAGGTAGCAGTGGGGGCTAAGCAGAGCAGTAATTGCAATGATCATGCTCTTTACCTATTGATTTGATTGTGCAGAGAAATATTCAGTGACATCACTCGAGAGTGGTCTCTGCTGAGCAGGATCAGTGGCGATGCAGCAAGGACTGGAATGTTAATAACTTGCAGTAAAATCAGCCTATTTATGTCCTCATCAATCACCATCTCCACAGATACCAGAAATGCACTAAAAGAATTTCCATTGAAAGACTCGCTTTAATTAACTCCCGCCCTCACTCAACACTCAGAAAAAAAACGTGCCTGATTCAAACTACTCTAAATGTGCTTTTTTGTGCTTGCAAAGTGGTTTGATTTAGCAGTGTGTGTGTCTCAGGTGGCTCATGCAGACCAGTGTTTCCCAGCTGGGAGAGCCATGAGAAGAAATCAGAAGGGCCGGGAAGCTTTGAAAATTTTAATGTAATCTAATTCAAAGGAAACCATGTTCATCTACCGCCTTTACATTTTCATACTTCAAGGTCAAGTATTTTCTGTAAACTTTTCAACATGCACGCAGAGAAAAAGATGCAGATTTATCCTTGCCACAGAGCCACTTCAGCTCTCTCATGGTATGTGTAAAGAGTGTAACAAAAAATGCAAGGAGAGAAATGGAAAGACTGTGGGATCTGGGATGCTCAATCAATATGTAGCATAATAGCCATTTCCAGTGTGAACAGTTTTAAACTAGATCTCTGATTGTGGGCACCTTCATTTTCAGATGAAACTCTGAAGTCTGTCTCCTGCAAGAACCGGGAGCAGAGAACACCTCTGAAAATCAGGTACAATGTGCTCAGATTTAGCGATACCTTATTGTTACCTTAGCGATAAAGAATAAGAAATTTTGCAAGTCTGCTGTGATGCAGAACTGTGAACTGACCCCCAGACGAGACAAGGAAACAGACTGACAGACAGCAAAAGAGGCAGGAGTCTAAGCCTGGTCAAAAACCACAGTGTTTTACCTCCAACAAAGAAAGTACTAAAAAACAAATAAAAGCTTAAGAATGAGAAAGCCATCAGCTTGAGACATCACATGCTCACTGATTCACATCCTTTTCTTATTTTCCTGCCACCACCCTTAATCCCTGGTGTCAAGAATCTCATCTAATTCTTTCATCTATATCTTGATGCTTGAATATATTCTCTTATATTGTTACGCAAGGGTGTATGCTTATTACTTGCTACATGAACCTGCTCTGTATGGTTTGTATTTGACTCTTCATTTCATAAGCCTTCAGATTAAGTCCTCTTATTGTCAGGCTCTTTTGGATCAACTTTATCAAGATTTTTATTTCTTCCTTGAGTTATTACTTTATTAAATTTAAATCTTTAATAAAGTCTCCTTTCCCCCATGACAATAAACTTAACATGAATAAACTTTTCTCACAACTTTTGCAGTTTTCCAAGTCTATTATTTTCTCACCCTAATCTGAAAGATTTCCACATAAGATGCATTATTTCTTCAGTGTACAAAGAAATAAAAAAATTACTACAGAAGCATGGATCTTGGGTTCCTGTTTTCAGTGTACTATGTTCTAGGATTTATGAACAATATCTAGACTGTTACGGGAATGCCTGCACTAGATTACAGGCATTCCAACTCTTCCTGATTATACACACCTGCATAAGCAAAAGCTCCTTAGTTGTGCTGTGTTTATGTATGCTTTTAGCAGAATCCCTGTTAAAGAGTCTGGTATTTATGATAATGGCTTCATTCAGATTGTGATAGAATAAAACAAAATAAGATTCTGAGATCTTTACCTCCCATATGAAACAATGACTCGGAGCTTAGTTTTGACTTGGACCTATTCTTTATCAGCATCTCTTAGCACAACATGGCTGCTGGGTAGTTCCTCATCAGCCCAGCGTAGTGGGTAGCCTTCTCTACATGGCAGATTTCAGGAGCATAAAATCCAAGTCAGGTCATAAAAGCAACACCTGCAGTGTTGGGGACTCCATTATTCTTTGGCTAGTTTCCCATTAGACCTACGAGTTCACCTCTCAAGTACAAGCTAATTAGAAATCATCCATGAAATTATCCAGCTAGCACCTCACATCTCTGTATTACTTCTTCAAGCACTCTTGAGAGTATGTTGTCAGGATCTAGTAGTTTGTCAATTGGAACTCAAGTCTTAGTGTCTTTAATTAGGGATGTGCCAAGTACCTGAATGTAATGGAGACGACTAGCAGACAGCTCTCTCTCCATTCCACTTCCATTTTAACAGTTTCATTGCAGAGGTACAACCACAGGGATAGCCTGTACTTTACAAAAGAGCTGATCTGAAGTGCTGCTGGTTTGATTTGTGTCCCCGCTGTGCTGTGCCACATTACTACACTTAAAATTCCCTATTATGCCAGGCCACACAGAGCGTTGACATGATATAATGTGGCATGACATTGCATAAGCAAATTAATAGCTTAATAACATGACACCTGGTGTCTACAATTACAGTGGCCACTGCTCTTAAGTTTAGCTCCCGGTAAATGTAGGAATAATGAATTATTCATTGACTGCTCTGATCATCAGATAATTCAGTACTCATACCTCTTTGGCCTTCAATAAACCCTTTCACTATTATTTATAATCATCCTTTTGCTTTGTAAAGATAAATGCTAAGTAATTGTAGAATATCTCTGCCATTTCCTGAATAAACAGAAGATACTGAAAAATAGTACTTACTAATAAATTTGCAACATATTAATTTTTTAATGTTTGGAATAAAATACAAGAAAGAAAGAGAAAGGAAAAAATATTATTCAAGAAACCAAGATGCCCTGATCAGTCTAAAAGTAATGCTTTGACAAAGAAAAATACTCATCTGTTGACATCAATATTTCTTATAAGTCAGTAATGATATTATTGCATTCTAAATATGAATAGAAAGTGCAGCAGCTCTTGGTCATAAATTAGATGAAATGCTGATGCAATCTGCTTTAGACTTCTGTAAGTGTTATTTTGTTATTTAAACTAATACATCAGACTGAGATAAGATCAGTAACAGCTACATTTAGTCTCCACAGTGAATTCACAGGGCCAGTATTGCTGTGCATATTGGGCCAAAATATATTACTAAAAAATCAGAGTAAAGGAGCACTGCATAGTGTGTCTCAGAAAAGTTAGACACACTTTTTTTTTTTTTTTTTTTTTTTTTTAATTTCTTTCACCAGCTCACTGTTGCTGTTTCTATGGTATACTTTGATGCTATTGTGCCTCTTACTGTATACTGTAAGCACACATACATTGCAACGGAGGTCTTGGGTAACAACAGGTACTGAAACTCTACCTGCTGTGCTGAAAACATGTCTTTGCCTTTCGAAAACCATATTCTTTCTGCTCTTGATCTACAAAGAAGACATACTAGTGAGTAACAATGCATTAAAAAATGCCCTTCTTCAGGTTTCTTCTGACTTCTTTAAATTCCACATATAAGCAGCTACTTAAGTATTAGCATTTTCAAAGTCATGGGCTATGTATAGCCTCCTCTATCTAGCTGTGAGTGTTTCATTCTTTGATATTGTGTTTGACTTGAGAGCCTAATTTTTAGCATCCAAATTTCTAAATATTTTTCTGGTTTGTCCAAACAGGTCATGGACCTGTTCTGAGTCTAGTTTATAATAGAAACCTTCACTGGAAGTCCATGGCAACATAATATTTTCATTGAGTTCTGTAAACCATAGACTGAGGCAATGTGTAAAAACATTAATACAGACAGACAAAACAGACATTTAAGTCATTTTACAATTCATAAGCTAAAACCCATAAGAACTTTGGTCAATTCAGGCCTGACTGTAAGAAGTTCTGAGCAATTCTTGCAATTCTTGCTTCCTTCAAAATCAATAGGTGGCACAGCAGCACTCAATCTCTTTTAATTTGATCCACAAGTAAGAGTTTAAGAATTTGACACCGTAAAGTAAAACTTTTTCTACATAATCAATATGCAAGACAGAAGCCATATCCAAGATAGCTCTGCTGCCCCAAACCCTGTTTTAAATTTGTATCAATGTCTGTGCTGTAGATAACCCCAGGCTCTGTGGAATTTCAGAAAAGCAGGGAGAATTATCAAGTATATAGAAATAGTTTTCACAAACCATACAATGGAGCCTTTCATAAATAGAAACTTTCTGCAATACTGAAATATAAATTACTGCATAACGATATTTTTCCAAAGACAATCTCCCTCATTACTGTGTGTTTTTGACTTGTCTGTCCTGGTACCAGAATCAATATTGTTCTATCAAGCATAGGACAAAAGAAAGGAATTTCCAGGACCCACAGTTGAGCTCTTTTTAGGATGACAGCACATACTCTGATACGGCAAAGTAATAAGGTTCTCTACATTGATGCAAATGCATTCCTAAAGGTCACCTTAAGTTTAAAGAAAGCGTTGTGAGGAAAATCTGATTTCTCAGTGCTGATTCAATAGCACAATGTGTTAGCACTTTCACAATGTGCTAGCACTTTTTGGAAGACTTTGCCACTGGCACTTGCTATTTTTATCTACCCACCAGGCAGCTCAGCAAAACCCAAGAAACAATTTAACTTTGTTCATTTTCCCCCCTTGTGTATATAATAACATAGGAAGAAGAAATAAAGGAAAAACATAAAATGATCATTAAAAATGAATGAGAAGAGTGTGAATAGAAGAATTATGGGTAAATGGACTGTATCCTCATTGGCACATGTTATTTTTACTTCGCTGTACATTAAATAGAATATTAACTTTTTGCTCTAATTAAGCTGTATTATGTTATTGCGCTGGAAGAAAAACAGAGGAATAAATTCTGAAAAAGAGATCAATATCATGGATGGTGCTTCTCCTTTGCTCTGAAGGGGGGGAGAAATTATGTATCTTTTCTTCCACAACCTACTTCCATTCTGTGCTAACTCTGTTGTTACCTGGTGCATAAGGCTGGGCTATGACTTTACTGTTTAACTGCCCACCTGTTATTTACCGATTCATGAAAAACAGGAATACAGCATGTAATCTTTTTTCCCATATGCAAGTGGTTGGTAAGTCATGGCTCTGATCTTAAAGCCACTATATGAAAAGATCCCTGTGTTTTGCCACTGACTTCTATATTTTGGAAGATTTTTGGAAGATTGCTATTATAATACTATTATTATTACCACTGAAAGTTCTAACCAGCAAAGCACACTGCATAATTTATATCTCAAAATAGTTCTGCTGTCATATTTTGGAGTATTAGTACCTTTAAAGTGCTTCATAGCATTGTACACTGAGACTATAAAGACTAAACAAAATAGGAATATACTCGGGATAGCAATTCATACCATGCTAATCAACAACCTAAAAGCTCTCTTCCTTGAACAAGGAATAAGAACAGCCACATCAAAGCTTAGTGTGCAGGATTTTGTTCAAGTTCACACCCGAGTTCATTTCACAACTGCTTTCTCACACAGATAAGTAGAGTTCACCAAGAATTGGAGGCAAACCTCTAACAGAGTAAAGGTGCTTGAAAATAAATGAACAGCCTTTAGCTATCTTTGTGGTAAAGAGGAAGTTAAGGATGCCTTTGACATGATACCAATGAAAATGCAACATGTATGTGTTTTAAGCTAAGAGATGAAATGTGAGAAAAAACAATTTGCACTCCAAGCACTTGGAAAGAGGTGGTCACCAAACGGTAACTATTTTGCTTTATTATTTGTTGTTGTTGTTGTTTGCTTTTGGAGTCTCAATTACTACTATGGCTTTCCTAAGCTCAAGGAGAGCTGGAGTTTGGGTATAAACTGTAAGCCAGGGAGCATTCCTACAAAGTTCAATCTATTCTACAACTGCCTGATCACATTTAACACTTAGCCAGCATTTAGTTCAACACAGTGACCTTGCAACAATAGTTTCAGTGGTGTTCACACAATATTGCAAAGCAAAAATCACAGTTCATGGAATACAAGTGAATGGCTTTCGAAAGCATTCACAAGAGCACTGATACAACAGAGCAGCACCACAGAATACCAACCCCCCCTCTAAAGCTGATGAACTGTAGAGCTTTAAAATTGCTTTAATTCCAGAATGATGGTGAAACAACAGATGGTTTGACAAGCATTTTCCCAAAGTGCAATTAGCTGACAAAGCACATTTCTACCCCCTCCCCTGCCCACCACAACTTAACTGTCTTCTGATCAATGTGAAAACACCAGATCTAATAGTAATACTCCAGAATGAGAGCCCCTAAAAAATACACTGTATGCCAATGCATTTATAAGATGGATTTACTAAAGTTGCTGCAGGTTTAAGTTTCTCAAGTGAAGTAAGATCCACCTGCCTGAACACAGCAGATCATGCAGTATTAGGCCGTCTCAAAGCACCCAAACCATCCATGCCCACCAAAAGACACAAACTACAAAAAAGTTCTGTGTGGAACAATTTATGCCTGAGCAGAGATCTCAATAAAAGTTGGCAGGAATGCAGCAGTAGGATACAGACCATTGTTGCTTTAGTTAGTACCCAGATAGCAGCCATAGTATGTCTCAGAAATAAGTGACCAGAACTGCTCAGTGCTCAGCCTCTCTATTGATTATGCTATTACGAGGAAAGCACCCTACTCTTTACAAATTTGTTAGACTTATTTTTCACAGAATAGCAAGAAGGCAGGTGGGAGGGAAGAATACATTGTTGCTTAGCAATGAGATGCTCATAGCATGGTTGATTTTTAAAAGCTTTTGCTAAATATACACTTACAAAACAAAGATAAAACCACCTCAAGTACAATGGAAAAGTAAAATTGCATTCATAAGAACAGAATGGCTTGGTTAGGCCCAAAGTCCATTTCTCTCTGTATCCAACAGCTTAAAAAGTCAGGAAAAGATTATGAGAAATGTGAAAAATGTGGATCATGGTCATTTCCTTGTATGCTCTCTTTTTTTTTAACCTACTTACACTTTTTGGCTTCTTTGACATGGCAGAACAATGAATTCCACAGTGCAGTTACACAGTGTGTTAAAAATACTTCCTTTGTTTGTGTTAAAAATGCAGACTGGTGATTTCGTTGTCCCCCGGCTCTTTCACTGTTCCTTATTCACTTTTTCCTAACCAGCAGCTCAGGCATTGTACTCCAACAAACTACCTCCTCGGAGCCACTCTGTGGCTCAGGGTTGGAACCAGCCATGCTGCTGGCTGTGCAGAGAGGAAGGAGTTACACACGAGCATCCTCAGAGCAGGTGCTCAGCCAGGACCTCCATCTGGAAGGAGACTCACTGGCACCACCTGCAAAGGGGGACTTTAAAGCTACCAGCCTGACCCTTCCAGGGACTCCCAGCAAAGTGAGACGCAAAGTTTTCCTGACCAGCTCCTAATTGAAAATATATGTTCAAATAGTTAGAAAATACATGCAACAAATGCATGCATTTGTTGTTGATGTAACAAATATAATTTCCTAAAAAGACCAAAAGATCCAGTGGGCCACACAGTATATATGGAATACTAGGCTTGGTAAAATAACAGTAAAAGCATCTGTATGTAGAAATACACATAAAATTTTATCTTTCCTACAAAATTAAACAAAGGACATATTTTTTACTTAACTGTACAAATAAATCAATTTGCTAATGAAACATCAATGAAGATTTGGTTCTGTTTTGCATTTATTTTCTCAAAAGTTTTTTCTTTAATCTTAGAATGCTTAATCTAAGTTCATGATTGGTACTATGTCCCATAAGATTCTTTTCCGCTATGATTCACTAATATTCAAGCTGATGAAAGAAAATCTTATCTACTTTTTCTGCCTAATTAAAATGTTAAGAATGCACAAAAATGAAGAAATAATCAAGGGTATTTTTCTGGGTCTTTTTTTTTTTTTTCCCCCCCCCCCCCCGCTAGAATAACATTTTAAGAAGAGGTCCTTCTTGTTTTTACGCTATTAATAATTCTCCATTTGCAAAATCATCAATGTCTGCACAATTATAAGACTGTAATTTCAATTACTGGAGTATGAACAAGTAGAATGAAAGCATGAGTTATGAGGGAGAAACACTGTTTTTTTCTTCAACATTTCACTATTAAATCAGGAAACTAACAATCTGTGAGTGGTAAATGGACTTATTTCTAAACAGAACATTGGGTAAAATTAGATTACACAGGCAAGTAATTTCTGAAGCTAAGCAGATTTGAAGTACTATCAGCTGGGTGGACAAGTTGCACAGCTGGTGTACTTACAGAAGTTTCTAAGCACTGGCAAAGAAGAGGGACTCAAGTGAATATACAGTACTTCAAGTATTTTGGCTGCTACTCTGCTATGTTTTTCACCACATCTTCTAGCCTCTGTGATGGGAAGGGGGGAAGCAGACTTCTCTCTTAAAGAGATTAGCAAAAGGTATTGCTACAAGTTGTGTAATTGAAACCAGCCTTGCTTTAGACACTTACATATCTTATCCACAAACAAAACCAAACATCTAAATCATAACTGTATAACTGTACACTAGCTTCTATGCTTGGTTGGCCACACGAGTTGATGATGATCTGAAAGCTCAGTGTTTCAATACACAAGGTGTCTGTCTTTTTAGAAACTGGAGAAAAGATAAAGAAACTGTCAAAACAAAGGAAAACCAAACCAAAACAAACAAAAAAAAAAAAACAAAACAATGCACAAATCTCCTGTCTTTCTTCAGAGGTATCTCTGACTGGAAAAAGCAGGACTATGAGAAACTGAATAAGTCTGAAGTGTTGAGGGAAACAGGGTTTTCACCACCACTGGAAAGTGCAAAGCATGGCATCTCTGTGACCACCGTTCCACCTCTCTCTCCAGAAAAAAAGTTTTGTCTGAAGTCCTTTAAGGAAGAGAATTACAAATCTCCAGAACTGTAGAAGCCCTGGGATAATATAAGAAATAATAAAAACCATTTGATTTTCTTTATGCAACCCAATTTCATTTCATAAAGATCTACAATATAGTAAAACTACAGCACACAATTTGCTAGTGCTGGTTTACTCGCATTTGCTGCAGCAACTTCTGAAATAGGAGAGATTTTATTTTGGAGTGCGATGAGCTTCATGCTCTCACAATAAAGCTCTCTTCTAGGTAACCATCTCCTGTGGGCAATTGTAAAATAGGTAATTTAGATAGCATTTACAGCACACACTTATGATCTGTAACTATTACAGATTTTAACAAGGAAGAAAAAAAAAAAAAAAAAAAGAAATGACAAAACCAACCATGGTTGTAAAAGCCTGCCATTAGCAACTAGAAATATATACTGTAACACATTTGATTTATGGTATCACATCTAAGAGACTGAGCTATACCAGAGCAGCTGGAGCATTCCAGGAACTGAAAAAGTTTTGATTGTTTTTGGAACTGTTACCTTCAACATGAGAGGAATATTAATTTCAGGAGAAGAATGTTCTGAGCATGATTTTTTGAAACTAGCAAGTCACCAACACAACACTAAGTCAAGCACAAAATGACAATATATAGAACACAGAAACTGATTGCACAAGTTGACTCAAAACTTTTATTACAGAAACAAGAATAACCAACCAACCAACCAAACAAACAAAAAAACAAACAAAAAAACCCCACACCTATGAAGTAAGTATTTGTGAAAAATTTATCAGGTATTTCAGTTATCTCTGAGGCAAATTTCACATTGTGTACCAACTGGACTGACTATTGCATCAGTGCAGATAATCTGCTCAGAAAAAAAAAATAATGCCTCTCTTTAGACAAGGCAAGAAATTAAAACATCTGTTGGGCATACATTTTGTATACCTCTAAAAATGCTTTTGGTGGCCAAAGCCTACAAGAACTATTTGTACTGCAGATACTATTGGCTCCCTCTTTTCTTCTCCTTGTGCTACTTTCCATAAGCTGATCCAACTGTCTATTTCCACACAACATCAAAAACAGTGGTGATAGATCTGGCAGGAAAACAAACTGCATAGGATATTTCACTTCAAGAAGGAAGGTCTGAGAGTTCCTATTACCCCAAGACATGCAAGATAAATGATAAGTATTATAGTTTTAGACTTTTTTTTTTTTTGTGTGTGTGTGTGTGTGTGTGTATGTACATAGTTTACACTAAATATATTACCTTGTGCCCAAAGGAAAGCATGCAACTGATGTTTGCTATTAATGAGTGGATAGGTATTGCTGATTTTGAAGGTATGTAGTGGGATTGTGTGATTTATTCCTGATATATTTAGATATACATAAAAAGGAGTACTAATTATGTTGAGTGATTTCATGATAGATTCCATTTCTAAAATACCAAGAACCTGACAAGAGAAGTTCTGATTGGAGAAGGTGTTGTGAATTTATTCTCAGAGGAAACCACTATTTTTAAACCCTTGTCCTAATAACAAAAAAAATGTGTTTTAAAATGAAAACTGCAGTTTTGCAAAACTGAGTTTACAACTTCCAGCCTTCTAAATTCTGCTGCTCCTGTGTGCAGTGTTAATAATCATATACAAGACAGATAATTAAACCATGGAAATCACTGCATTTCCATCCCTCATCCCTCCTTGGTTAAAAATGTAAGAAAAACTTAGCAAATGAGATTTTGTCTCAAGTGTTTTTTTTTTATTATTATTTTATTTATTTTTTATTTTTCTCTCCCTGCTATTAAAGATGCTTCTCTGAAAGGAGCACTTGCTATTTTCATGCTATTAATAATCCTCTATTTGTGACATCAGCCCATCCCCACAGCAACACACTGTTTCAACTACTGGCTCTGATCCTCTGGCTGGTTTTAATGATAAGATGGCTAAAATCACGGAAAGCTGGATCCTCTTCATATGTGAGGTTGGGAATGTGGCTAGTCTTTGTTTTTATTCGCCAAGTTAGTGTTTTCTTAATAAGAGGAGCGTTCACCTATTTAATAGAGCAAATTTGTGTAAAAGTTTACTGATATGTTGCCCGTTTGCTCTCACATAAGTGCAGATCAGTTACATCAGCCCTATCATTCGCTAGTTAAAGCTATGTATAGGCTGATAGTAGCAATAGGGAGAGGATTGATGCGCCTAAGTGGAAATTCAGACGGCTTGTCATGTGCAAGCCCATTGTGTTCTGCACAAACCTCTCTCTGGGACGAAAAAAGAAAGAAGAAATAAAAAGAACAAATCCCTATGTGATATTTACAGTATTTTAGTGCTGAATCTCCCAAATACTGTGTTCAGGAGTTCTCATTACCATGGATTTAAATGGAAGATATCTGCCTGAGCAGCTAAGTCCTTTATGCTTACATAAGGCTGCTATTTACAACAAGTAGTATAATAGCATCTTTGAGCTTTTTAATTAAAAATTAATTAGGAGATTTAAGAACAAACTCATTGGGGGTTACTGTACAATAACATGTTTACAAAATTAGGTCTGGGCTTTTTGTTTTCGTTAAGTGTTTCAATCAATTCTGTGTCTATTAAATATAATTACGTATGATGCTTCCTCAAAATTATAATGTAGCATTTAAAGAGCAGCTGGGAAAAGTCTATAATTTTAACTTCAGAACTAGGGTAACCATTAAAATGCAAATAGGTGGAAACAGCAGTTTACTGATGAAGAAAACCCTCAGCATAAACATTTTAACCATTAATCTTTAGATTACAAAGATTCCTTCTGCTTTATTACTACTTATAACTTTTGCCAGTTAGGTTTCCTAGCAAATGTCATATTCCCTCAAGAATAAGTTACTGTTAGGAATAAAAGCCTGTACTTAACTACAATGGGATAACACCGATAGAAATATTCACTTTATTCATGTATGTATACTGACAGTATATGTTTTATGGAAATGGTTACAGTGATTTAAGCAAAAACAAAATTTAAAAAAACCTGACATATTATTCATTTTTCGTAACAGACTTAACACTGTGAAAAAGGAGCTAGGTATTCCACTTCTACTCGAGATTAAGCGAGTAGCCTAAATGGATCAGACTTCAAACTCTTGTCCTGATTTAGGAAGGCATTCAAGCATCTGCTTCATTTTGTTTTAAACAAGGAAAAGGAAGAATGAACTCGGGTTTCAGAAATATATTTCTGGCCTGGGGATTTGTTTATGTTAAATTTATTTGTTCCAAAGCTTATAATGGAGTTATTCTAATTTGCTACTGCTTCTTTGAGATTCACTGCATTCTTCAATGGAACTATATGGGTGAGTGGGTAAGTAAGGTGTATCTGTTTGAAATAATTTATTTCACAAACTTAAGTAAATTCTGTTTTACATCAGTTTATCCGTCAGAACTAAATCCACATAAAAGTTGTTTAAATGAGATTATAATTGTATATGTCACACTGTGTTGATAAACAAAGACAGATTTTCTGAAAGGTGAAGCACACCAACTCTGCACAGGTGAACAAAAAACCTGGCCATGCAACAACTCAGTTGAAGTAGAAAGCAACACGCAAATCAAACACGCCACTTCTGTGAATGATGCAGACACAAGAAAAGTATTGGTCACAGGGATACAAAATTCACCCCCCACTGTGGCTTTAAAGCTTGCCCTCCCAGTTTCTCAAACCTATATCTAGGGAATACATTATTGAATGGTTTCAGCCAGTCAATTCCTATGTTGTGATTCCACTGTCAGACATTGAAACAAACAACCCACCACAGGCACTGCCCTCGCCATCCAAGAATAGAGGATCACATACTTAGTGTTTTGACTGTTTTCCAGTGCTGTTTGTTCTACTGATTTCACTGTCAGCATCATGGTGTTTTACCTTGTTAAGCCCATCTCTGGGTGTCCTTCTGTTATAACCAAGACAAAGTATTCTACTCTCTTTGTTACCAAATACAAAGCAAAAAACCAACTCTTACACTGATAAAAGAAAAAATCTTAAACACACTATTTAAAAAGAGGATGTGATAACTTTGGGCTGGTTAAGGCTAATACATCACACAGTGTCTTAAACACTGGATAAAAAGAACAGATTACTCCCTCATCTACACATGCTCTGCCCCAAGCATATACTGGTCAATTGAGTCATCCTAACTGTATCTTTTCTGCTTTCTTTTTGTGTAATTATCTTTAATTAAGCATGGTTCAACAAATTCTCCACCCCACTGCCAGATCATGCCAGGCTATTCATTCTTTGTGAGGTCATTTCCTTGAAGACATTGCTTAGACTTCTGATATGCAAAAGCCAAGAGAGGGCTGTGCAGTGAACAAAGAACTTAATTACTAAACTACAAAAGGATTCGTGTCTTGTCTGATAAGTTTGTGACTCAGCCAAACAATTCATTAACAGACACATGTTTATATTAGAGGTTTCTGGGGGATGATGAATTATTATTACACTTATAATGACAATGCTTGTCTTAAGGCTACCAGACTTAAATTTTGATGAGTTCTAGATTCAGAAAAATACCACCAAAAAGGAATGGAGAAGGAAACAGATTTTGCTGATAGAATCCCAAATTTAGACTAATACTTTATGACAGACAAACTTGTTCAAGGACAGAACTGAACCATAAAGATAAATTTTGCATTTCACTGAAGTCAGTGGGAGCTTTTCCTGATTTGGCTGCATACAAGAGAAACATTCTGGTGTTGACTCCCCATCCCTTTTTGCCCCCAAAGACATGAATTTTCATGCAATTCAAAAACATGATTTCAAAGTGAAGATCAAGAGCTAGCATGATTGCAGTGCATGAATAGCTTCGTAAAGAGGAAACTCAGAATACCAGAATGGCTTTTAATCTATCAGGAGAAATTATCTTAAACAGAAGTTGGCTTCTGCTTCTAAAAACAAAACACAGGTGCTTATTTTCTGCAGGAACGCTAGTAAACTATTGAAACAAATTTTCAAGGGAAGAGATGGTATCTCCATTTCCTTTTGTTTCAAATTAAATTAAAGTTGTATTCATTCTACTTATTTTCAGGCTTCTAAACATCTTCCAAACCTTACAATCATATTTATACTCAGCTTCTGTAAAGTCATACAAAGAGAGAATCACCTCCATGTAGTTATTTAGTTCTCAGGCTGGATTAATGCTTCTAGAGGGGGCATTTTCTACACTGGTGATAAGTAACACTTTCTGCTGACCACACCTCTGTTAGGAATATAAGTATGTGGCATTAAACTTGGATTACCTGGAAGAAACACTCAAATCAAACAAAATTTGAATTTCAATTACAGAAATATATCAGAAAGCTAGTCACATGCACATCTGGCCAGTGATGTAATCACCTTAAATTGTATGAAATGATCGGTAACACCTTACTATGTCAAGTCAACAATAAGTATTCCCAAATTACAAAAGAATTGTAGTTTTAAATAAATAAATAAAACTCACTGGACCTTGTTCAAACTGAAACTGAAGTGGTTTCTATCAGATTTACAGCTACCTAGACACCGCTTTGCCAGCTCTTGCAAGTTATTAGACTTACCGGGGTAGGTCACTGAGAGAATTGGAAAGAAAATTCAGACTAGAAAATACACCATACTTTCTGGGCTCTGTTGCAGGTTCAAAACTCTATTCAGAATACGTTTGCTTCAGTAAATCTAAATTTTTCCAATAACACCTTTTGTTCTAGGAGAGCTTTTCAGCAAATATCTCAAAGGTAAAAACTAATATTGAGTATTATCAAAAAAATCTTTTTTTTAAAATTTTATTTTTACAATTTTATATTGTTTCACTATGTCGCATTTATCATATTACTCTAGACAAATTAATAGAAAATTAACTGCAGCAACAAGTGGTAATGGAGCTTGCTGATACCATCCTAGGCCACTCTCAATGATCTTTCAAAGGCTGTGGAGAGTGGGGAGAGTTCTGAGGATGGGAAGAAACTGGAGAGGAAGGAGGAGGATATCTGAGGAACAACGGGTCTGTCAGCCTCACTTCTACGTGGGGAAGAGGTAGTGGGCACAAAGTGAAATGCAGGAAATTCCATTAAAGAATTTTTTTTTTTTTTTTTTTTTTTTTTCCTGTGAGGGTGGTCAAACACCAAAACAGTTTGGTTAGAGTTTGTGGAGTCTCAGGCCTTGGAGACATTCAGTGCCCAGTTTGACAGTTCTGAGCAACCTGCCCTAGATGAGCCTGCTTTGAGCTGAGTGGTTGGACTAGATGTTCTCTACGGAGAGGTATGTTTGAAACGTGACATATTTTGTAGCTATTAGATTTATTTATTTATTACATACGCAAGAAGTAAATAGATGACTTTTTCCCTCTCTGACTTTAGCATGTAAGATAATTCAGCATTTTCAATAAAACAATTACTGAACAATAAATTGTTGTCCAAGTACAAGCCTTCTGCTTGTCTTCAGCTGAAAAATCAAATTACTTCAACAGCTGTACTGAACTTTAAATGGGGCAGATATAACAGAACTATTTTAAAAAATTGTTCTCTAAAACAGAGCAATTTCTTCATTCCTCACTCAGGTTAAACTCCTATTGCAGACAGTTAGAGAACAGAAACAAAATGAGATCATTTACTCAAGCTAAAAAATTCTGCTAAAAATGACATGATAAATCTTAGCTGTGACTTTTTTTTTTTTTTTTTTTTTTTTTTTCCAGCTCTATTGGTGGAGAACTGAGTCAGAGAGATTAAAAAAAAAATATTTTGGGAACTGCATCTTAGTCCAGTGCCTTTCCAGGAGTGATCTGAGTGTCAAGGTTGAATCTAGTGCGAAGAATGAAAGAATGCAATCAAACCAAGGCAGTAAAACCCAACTGGCAGTAGAACTAGAGTGCAGAATCCTAATAAATTGCATTTTAAACAGTTCTCCTTACTTTAAAATTCTGTGAAGTTTGTTTATCAGGCTTGTGACACATTAAGCAATGCAAAGTTTGCAGGAAACATTTACACTGCAAAGTGTAGTCTTTATCTGATACTACTGAAGCTATTAACTCCTTTAAAGAAATCAAGAAACCTGCAGCATGGATTTCTACTGGTCTTTGAAAAGCAGATATATTAAAATAGAGCAAAATTGTACATCATTAAAAAGTAGCTGTTTCCTTCTTTGGGGAACAATTGGAAAAAACAAACAAACAAAAAACAAACAAACAAAAAAAAACAAGTCCCATCTTTAAAAGCAAATTATTTTGTCATTTTTACCAATTTGCTAAAACTAGCTAATATTTTTAGAAAGTTGGCAGAGAAAACAAGTATGAAAACCCAGAACCGATCATGTGTGCAACTATTATTATTATTTTTTATTTTTTTCTAACATGCTTCCATGCAATAATGCTGATTTCCAGCTGACTTTCACCTTCTCTGTACACTAACCTTTGAAATTAAGATTCTTGGTTGTGTCAGTAAAATAGTTGTAAGAAGATATTGGTATGAAATGCATATAAAAACTTGATCAAGATACAGGACAGGGTTGGTGAGAAGAATAAAGAGGAGGAGAAGTATATGCATGGGCCTTGCACTGTGTGAAATGTATTTTTTATTCACAATTTCAACAGTGTCTGGAATTTGCTGTTAAAAAATCAATTTTCAGTGCAATACCTTTAAACTAAGGCTGCATTTTTCAAGGGTACAGAGTGACTTTTCATATAGTTAACTTAATTTGTCACACTCAAGTAGCTACCATAATTAAGAGTTTAATTATAATTTGTAGAACCACAGAACTACAAGGAAAAAACACAGTTTAATATTTTTTGCTACTACAAGGTAATAAGCTTCAGCAAGTATTCATTTGATACAACTTGTCATGAGAAAGTAGCCTTCTGGAACAAATCATTGCATGCAGAAAACTCTATACTATTCTTTGCTGCAATTCTGATAGTATGTGGGAGTAAGGGAAATCACAAGACATTGCTAGTTAGAGTAAAGGTTGATGATGCAACATTTACTGAATGAAATCAGACTGCAGTGGTTAGCTGGCAGACAGTAGTCGCTGTTCCTAAATAACATTGTGCCCTGGGCATAAAGCAGATGTGGTCTCCAAGACCACATAATATAAGTATATTATATTGCAAGATAAGATTCTATTAGGTGACCAGGAAATAAATATACCTAGAGAGTCTGGAATTCTGAACCACAAGAAGTTCAATATACATATGAAATAAAAGAAAACTGCTGCAGCTTTCATTCCTTCAAAGAAATTTTAATTTTCTAATTTCTTTTCCATGTGACTTTCTAGCCCCCACCATTTCTTTAGCACTATAGTAGCACTACTAAATTGTTTGGAGACAAGTAGTGAAAAAGATCCTTTATGCCTCATCTCTAACTTGCACAGATGAGAGAGAGACAGAGTATATTAGTCAGCCTGGTTAATGTGAAGAAAGTGTCGGTCCCAATGAAACTTAAGACTGGCACTTAATTCAAAGTAAGGAGTTTGCAAGAGAGAGCTGTGTTCTTTCCTTTTTCTTTTCAATAGTCAGTCATAATTACAAAGTTATATCCTCCTATTAAAACCTCAGTTTTCAGAAGTAAAATGTGCATCCACAGAAATGTTTGCAATAGCCAAGAATCTATTCATTTGCTGTTATTCGCAGAAGTCAAAGACATGCTTTTATTTAATATTGTGAGGATAGAGTTGGCTGAGAGAATGATATTTTTCACCTTAGATAACTTTTGTGAAAAAAAGAAAAGCCTAACTAGAATACCATTTCACGTGTTGAAAAAAAATCAAAATTTTTGGCAGAAAAGTCCACAACTATTATTACTTTTATTATTATTATTATTATTATTATTATTATTCCGTCAAATAAATTTAGTTAAATATGTACACCTTGTTCATTACTTCCTATTCCAGATTTTTCATAGGAACTGTTGAGATGAAGCAGTACTCAGTAAGAGCTAGCTTTACAGGGAGTAGAGCACTTGTAGTCTTTTGAAATGAATATAAATGGCAGCAGGAGGTGTTGACCACCTTTGTACAGCAGAATTCTGAATACAGGAAAAGTCACCCACCTGCTGAGATATCAGTTCTTCATCCTTTTTACTTACATATTTCATTCCCCAAACATGATTTCTAGATATGTCATCATTAACAATTTTAACAGGGCTATTGAGGCAATGTGGTGTAAATACAAAAATGTGTTTTACTTAAACAATATTTGATGTACATTTCACTTCCTACAGACTTGCTGTAGTCAAAAATATTGTGAGGTTAGAAAAATATAAGATTAAAAGGTATAGTTTTATAGATGCAATTTATATGTTTGTAATACTCAGTACATGGTAGTGTGACTGACATGAACACAAGGTTAGTGCATTTGAATCTTGTAGAACCTGGCTCTTGAAACAAATCATTTAGACTAGACTTCCAGCAAATTGTACTTCTGTGAGACTCCTGAAGTGTTCATAACTATTTTGTTCTATCCCTCTGCTAAATTCCCATGGGAAGAGTTTATAAGTGTCCATCAAAACAAGCAAACAAAAAAACCCAACCTATCCAACAAAGCTTTAAAACCTACTTTACATATCTGCCTCTACATATTGACACTCTCTTAGCTGTCCTGTTTATAAAGCCTTTTAACCATTATGCTAGTGAAAGTAACTAGGACAGATAATTTTGAGACGGACTTACCTTGTCCTGAATACATTCGTGTTTCAGCAAAATGATGAAGGAAGAAGATGGTCACCCAAACTCTAAAGCAAGCATCCTCGTAGTTGAGCTCAAAGAACTTGTGGACTGCAGTTACCAGGAATGATTTATACTCGATACTTGTTCAAATTTTCAAGTTCTGCAAAGAAAAACAGTAAGGTTGTATACTAGCTGTAAAAAATATGAGTTATACGAAATCAGCTAATTTTGATGTACTAATAATGTTAATGAGTAACTTCAAAGGAATGGCATATCTTGTATCAAATTTTACCTCCTGATATAAAATTTGCAACAGAAGGCCATATTTCATGGACTATGACCTGGTAGATTATTCAAAATTATGTTAAGTAACAAGGGCAAAGACGTTTATGTGTCTTGTAGTACTTTGTTTCTAAGAGATGATGTAACATAGTTTAATCAATAATCTCAACATGTGCTCATTTCCATTGCCAATGGAATAATTTTAAATAGGATAGAGTTTTACCTCTTGGAATTAAAATAATATTCCACTCTCAGACCTGATGCAGCCTGAGTGTCTAGAAAACTTAGTTTTTAGGAGCTGAAATACTGTCTATGTTATATGTTCATTATTTATTTATTTCTTTTTGCTTCCCCTGTAATAAAAAAGATACATATAACATTGAAATGAGTGATTTATACGAGCACATAAAAAGAACACATTTTCTGAGCAAGTTGCTGAAGTTTAATTTAGTGATGGAGGACTAGATCGAGGAATACATTTTAAAGCCATTTTTCTTTTTCTCAAGATTTACACATCCTTTTCTTTCTGGAAGCAACCATGGTCAGTGCAAAGCTGTGTTTTAGCGTATTATGTAGAGCTGGAGAGAATTCATATAACTGATAATACAGTAACCAGGATAACTGTGTTTAGTCAAGTTGTGTTATGGACCCAGAGGTTCCATAATATTCAGTGGATACAGGTTCTCTTATAAGAATTATTTTCAAATACAAGTACTAGACTGATGGCATTGTTAAACAGAACTTAATGAAATCAAACACATTTGAGTAGAAACCTAGGATGCTACACTCAACAGTAGTAGCAAGAGTATCCAAGAGCTTTGAACAGTGATCCCTTGCAGGAACTTGTAAGAACTTGAAATCATAAAAGTAGTACTTTCAGTGACTATTGTAACTGAAAACAGTAAGTCAGGCTGTTGAATGTCACCTATTTCCAAGGGTGCATGGGATGACTAAAGGCATTGTTTAGATTAACTTCATATCACCCTTATTCCTGCATTGAGTGTAGTTTGAGAATCACTGTTTGCATGCATGATGATTTGAAACAGCACATCATCTCCTACCTCCCCCTTATACCCACTGTCAGAATTCAGGGCTTGGTTTATCACCTCATTGCAACTCTCAACAGGCAGTGTTACACATAGACTGATTCCAAAGACTTGCAAGCTAACTGTCTAGAAAGAGTAATAAAATTTGTGCTGCATAGATTCTTTTTGTCTGTTATTTATACCTTCCATAATTGCATTGGATTACATTATGACTATACAAACATGAATTAAAGTAACTGTACTAAAGACAAGGCAGAGGCACAGAACTGCAGAATAATTTAGACTGAAAGGGATGTATGGAGGTCATTGTCCAACCTCCTGCTCAAGACAGAGCTGACATATATCAGGCTAACCAGGACCTTGTTCAGCTGAATTCTGAATATCTCCAAGGACAGATATTCCAAACCTCTCAGAATGCAATATTCCAGCATTTGGCTCTATTTATTTATTTATTTATTTATTTTCCCTTAATGTACTTTCAGAATTACCCTTGTGGCACCTTGTGCCTGTTGCTTCTTGTCCTATTTCTGTGCACATCTGAAAAGAGTCTGGCTGCATTTTCTTTATACCTTCCCACTAGGCTGTTGTAGACAGCAATAAAATTTAATTCTTGATATTTTACAATTTTTGGATTAAATTTTTTAGATCTATTCCATATATTTCTGTGATGAACACATGCATAACACTCATTTAACAGTAGAAGAGTCTCATTACGGCTTGGGATAAAGACCTAAGGAGAGCTGAAAACTCAAATACAGTCTGAAAATAACCCTCAAAACTCTAATTTTATTTTTTATTTTATTTTATTTTATTTTTTTTAATAAAACCAATGGAGACAAAAATAGGAGCTTCAAGGAAGGTCAGTAAACACAGACATAAGCCTCTGAAGACTATTTAGAGATTATTCCCCAATTAGTATAGTATGTGTGTGCAGAGCATTTACTCCAGCAAAGAGTAAGAATGCTATAAGATATGAGTGTTCAGGAAAATGTGATAATGCTTTGAAGTTTTTGATTTGTTGCCAAAAATATCATGCGGTACAGTAGTTTCTGAGTTTACCTGGTATTTTTTTTCTAAAACTTCAGTATCTGATATATTGCCTTCTCTTTGCCACTACGTTAAAATAGAAATAATTATATTTTCAGAATGTTAGAAGTGACATACTCTGTCATCTGCTCTAGTAAGGTTAGACGTTATATCAGTAGAATCAAAATAAGATTCATTTTTCAAGTGGCTTAGATACCTAGTCAAATTTGCTTAGATGAGTCCTGGATTTTTGGATAAACTTATAAAAATGACTTGAGGAATTAATGGAAGGAAATCGTTCAAATAAAACACAATTATCACACTACAAAAGTCTGTAAGAGGTTTCATGATTTCTTTTGCTCTTCAAGCCCTGCATATTTGTTTTTTATATGATTCAGGCTGGAGAAGAGCATGCTAAGACCTTTGGTAAACAGAATGCTCATCCCATCAAAAAGTTATTAAGAATACCAAATCTGCGATAACATAGAAGTGCTAGTGTTACTACTTTTCTGGGCCAAGGCTAGAACTTTGAAAAAAATGCAATTAATTAAGTTGGCTAGAGTAATTTGCAAGAAATATGAAAATAGGAAAAAGCTATTATTTCCCAGTACTTGATAGCTTTTATTAATTTAACATAACTTTTCTGCCAACGTGTAGGCTGGTACAAATTAATGCAGCCTCATAACTATGCTAAAACATACTCATTGGTAGAAACCCACAGAAGGTCTAGAAGAGGGAGCTACTCCAACCAAATGTCTCTTTCAGCTGACTCTCCACTTACGCTGTTCTTATGCAGAGAATTAAGAAAGATACTTGGGTGGGCTGTAACACCAGATCTCAGGGATTCAGAGAAGCATATACTGTGTTTTATCTCTCATGCTTATTACTGTTCAAGGAAGATAAATGAAGAATGCAAAAGTTCCTCTTTTCACCTTTTCTCTCCAAGCACACAGCAACTTAGCTCTGATGTACCCTTGAAATGCCACTTCACGGATTCTTGCCACAATACATTTTGTGAGTTCAGTCCATAGCATAAATAAGCTATTAAATAGATCATCCCCAGGACACACTATGAAACCTTCCAAGTAGCCATTAGGGTATATTGTGTCAATCTGCCCTGTGGAGACATTTATAAAAGGCTCTTTGGCAGAGTACAATGTAATGGCTCCTTCAGGGAATGTAAAAATGAATAAGATTAGTCACAGTATGGAGTCTTAATAGTATGAAAAGGTGATATATATATTAATACATTATGATGAATTACCATAGAGAAAAAGTAGAGAATATCTAAACATGGTTTGGTTTATGATACATTTTGGTAAAAGAATTCTAAAAGCACCTATTTACTTACAGTGGACTGAATCCCAATTTTCTTTCCTTTTTTTTTTTTTTTTTTTAAGCTCTCATTTTGATGATTTTTTACCCTGAATAATATCAATCAAAGATTAACTAAGACACCTGAGGGAAAAATATCATCCATTATATCAACCACTATCAGACTGGTTTGTTTAAAGCAATCAAGTCAGTAATTACAATGAAAGTAAACAAGAACAAAAATCATAATTGGTTGCTGGAGAAACTTGTGGTATGGGTCTATTTGAGAAGTGAGGTATTAACTGTAGGTAAAAAAAGAAAACAGCTGCAGACGTTGGTCTAGTAATTTTGAATTAGGGTTTTTATACGTTATCTGCAGAGACAACTGTTTACTTTAGTTTAAGAGTCACTGTCACTGGATAGAACTTCTTCCCAAGGTGATTTACGTTTGAAATTTCAGACACAGTGAAAATTAACCTTTATAAATCTTTAATAATAATATACTTTAATACACCTTTTATGATTTATGTAAGCCGTGTACAGAAACATACATTTTCAGGCGTCAACTTAATTCATAGATATTTTTAGATATTGGATTTAAGGGAGTGTTTTCAAAGCTACAAGCAAGGTTTGTTCAAAAATCATCTCTGTGTACTTTTTGGGGGATGGTGCAAAAAGCACCATGCCAACATCTTTGCATGAAAGCGTTTCAGTTTGGAATATTGCACAGAATTTCTCATATGCCAGGAAGATTATGTTTCTGTATAATTTATCACAGAGAATCTATTCTGGAATATACAATGAAGGAAAAAAACAAAACAAAACAAAACAAAACAGCCTTCTATACAGTAAGCATATGACGTTAAAGCATATTGCTACATGCTACCTAAAAATACTACAGACATAAGACAGATGGCAAAGGTGAGGCATCTTTCCTTTCCTCTGCAGAGCCACCCCACAACATTAAAATTCACAGTACACATTTTCAGGAAACTGAGAAATCCTACACATATTGCTAAAATAAGAGTGTCTAAAAGAAGAAATGGAGAATCTCTTCAGGAAGGCTATGCTTGATTAGGTTTTATTTGAGGGTATTCCTTACCCAAGCCCCAAACTGGAACGTACCTCTGTTAGAATAGGTTTTAAACAGGAGATTTCCTGAGGAGGGAGATTGCTTGACAGTCAGTGAACTAGCTTCTCCGTACCTACTTTCCCCATATAAAAGCGAAGAGAAGTGACAGGGAAATGGGACTTGAAGTAACGATAAAACATTAACACTGTCCCTTCTTACAGGGATGACAGGAAGTACACACAGCATTTCTAAGACACATTTGTACAGTATGTTTTTTTAAAAAAAACACATCTAATGAGAGAGAGTTCATAACCCCCTACTTAGTCCATTGCTTATCTGTCCTCACTATTAACATTTTTTTCCTAATATCTGTTCTCCACTATAACTTAAGCTCACTATTACTTGCCATTTCCACTATGTGTGTGGAAACCAGTTAATTTCTTTTTTTTTTTTTTTTTTTTTTTTTTTTTTCCAGCATGCAAAGGGTAAAAATTTCACTTTCTAGACTAAATAATCCCAAACCTTTCAGTCTGTCCTGTACATTTCCAGTGGTACTTTTTCCTCTCTAGCCTGTATAACTTTTGAAGCGATGTGGCCATATTAGACGTATTAGCCCAGGAGAGGCCTCGTTAAAGTAATCCCTATTGAAATGCTGTGAGTATCAATGTACTAAAAACAGCTGGGCTTTTCCTTGAAGTGCACACAGGAGCATATACACATACACTTATCTTTTACCTTTCTGAGAACAGAGGATGCAGCAGACAGGAGCAAAAACTGCATTTCTCTGCAGAGTAATGGGGGCCCTGTACACTAGAAAGATAAATGTAGAGTGTGTCCCGTGGAAACTACCAGATTCTGCTGCTCCAGATCTATTTGCACTCTACAGACTGTGTTTGACCCTCCCTACTCTCTTCCTTTCTCAGACACAGCTGATGCCCCAGCACTTCAGACCTAATCCTGCAACTGCTCCTAAAGGCTACAAGTATCCTGAGCACACCCTCTCCCTTTTCTTCGCTGCTGTAAAGCTCTTATTCTGGCAGAGATGGGCGAACACTGGGTGTCGTAACACTCTTCTCCTATAGAAACCCAGCAGCAGAAGCGTAGGCTGTTCCTCGGTATGTCTGATATATACCTAGTATGAATTGGAAGAGTCTGGGTGTCTTTGTCCTCCCGTTCTTTCAGGAGAACCTGGCTCATCTTCCTGTTCCAGTTTCCTTGCTTTGCTTGAGTGTGCAGTTTTGCACACAATTAACAAACTGTGAAAAGTAAACTAATCTGCTTCTGTTAATTGGTAGAACAATTCCTGTCTCTATATTATTATCATTATTATTTTTAAAGCATAAGGCAGCCTTCGTATATATGCACCTGTAATTGGCTTAATGCTAATGGTTACTAATGATTGAGTTATGTGCTGCAAGTTGGCAATTAGGAACAAGGACTGTAGGCAACATGGCCTTCCTCTACCTAAAAATTAATTTATACTAAAATTAAGCTTTTATCTGGAGCAAAATTATGTGAACTTAGGAACCAGTTTAACCACTGAGCCATACAGAAACACAAAAAGCAAACAATGCCCCATCATTTCACTCTCGGTAACAAAAACAGTCTGATAGCCTTTACATTTCCTATAGCTACAATTAAGTTGATGGGAGTCAGGGTGAAAGATATCTATCCCTGTATTGCTACAAATTAAACAAAAATCACTTACAGAAAATTGTGAACAGAGCCCTGGAGAGCCAAAGAGCAGCTTAGTACATTTCAGAAAGTAATTTTCTGCAAGAATATTGCATAGGATAATAAAATCGCAGATAAGAACCCCATTTTAGTGCATATCTTTTGCCTCTGCTGTGTTGTTACCAAAGATTATGGTAGTGTTTTGGGAAGATAGGAGACAAAAAGGAAACCCCAAAGAAGATATGTGTCCTCATTACTCAGACATTGTGATGAGAGGTGACATAAAAATGCCTCTACACAATGAATGAGACACTCAGTGGAACCCTTCTGCCAGGTGTTGTCAGGTTCAATTACCTGGAGGCTCCAGCTGGAAAAATTAAACAACTGTGGTGTAAGCCCCCACCCAAAAACCTGAGAGAACAAAATTACCTCCCCTAGGTGCCCTTGACAAATAATACTTCAGAAAGCTCTGGCTTTACTAATTTAAAACAAAGCATACTATCCAGAGAACAAAAGAAATTTCAGAAAACTACAGATAAATATTAACAATTTCTCTAGGTAAGACCCTAGTGCCCTAGAATATCCTGCCAGCAATTTTTACCTTTTATTCCCCTCTGACACACTAGAGTAGTTAACGAGGTAATGCTTATAATGGCCATTTCTCTCTTGTCCCACCTTCTCATGCTGTTTATCCTCCAGTACTGCCTGGACTCATCAGAAGCCTAGGTCAGAGATAACATGTCCCACTTGGGAAGTTACCCATGCTGCTGGAAGTCTGTGTTGCCTGAGTAAGTGTAGTGCTCCTGCAGGTCTAGAGCAGTTCAGTAAGTATGGCCTGAAACACAGGCAAGCCTATGATTCTCCTCTAAGGCATGAGATGTCTGTGACAATCTGTTTCTGCTTTCAGCTATAGCCTCAGTGCTTGATTCAGCTTATAGTAAATATTATAAAATATACATATTATAAAAATAGAAATATATATATTATAAAATACACATATTACTATGTACCACATACCAACGTGGGTGATGCAGAACTAACATGAGCCTAAGCTGTACTGGAGCATTGTTTGCCTCTGTGCAGAACA
Source organism: Nettapus auritus (assembly GCA_011076525.1). Lineage (NCBI taxonomy): Eukaryota > Metazoa > Chordata > Aves > Anseriformes > Anatidae > Nettapus > Nettapus auritus. Next base: position 11,548,209 of record CM021784.1, read on the forward strand.
TTTCTTCCTCATCCTTAAACTCTTTTATCTATTGAAGGAATCAAACCAGCATTTTTACATAGCAGAACTGGAGAATAAGTCCTCTGAATATGGAGAATGCTGACCATCTCAGGACAATATTATTTTGCTCTTTAAGAGGTACTCTTTTACTGTGCATTTCCATAGCACACTGGGCAAATTGATAGCAGCAAAGGAAGGCTCAGCAGCAGAATGCTTCTCACCTGAGAAGCCCATAGTGAGCTAGGTTTCTAGTTCCCTTCTCTGAAACACCCAATTCAGTGACTTTATACAAGTGACATAAAGCACCTACACTGATGAGCAGGACGGGCATGCTGTGGCCAATTCATGCACAATAATGATTTGCCAGTTTAAGAGGTGAATAGGGATAACAAAACTTGGTCCTGAACAAAAACTGAGGATTTCATTGGAGGGAATGAAAATAATTCAACTTCAATAAGCAGTAAGATAATATAATCAATAAAGGGTCATATTAAAGACTGAATACACATGGTTTTTCCGGAAAAGTCTAAAAATAATATCCCGTACATTAGTAGATATCTGCTTTAATTTTTGTTAAATTAAATACATGCTAGATTCAACTGACTTGATCTCCTGTTTGCTTTGAGAGCTGATAACAAAAACAGTCCCTTTTTGCATGTCTTAAGGCTTTTATTATGGGAGTAATTTAGGTTACATTATAACACATCTATTGTGTGATTCTATGCAACAGATTGTAGCTTAATAAGGGAAGTCAGGAAATTCAGGTTATAGGTATGGTCTTTTGTGATTTGGCAATGTCTGTCGAGCTATTGGATATCTGAGCTGAAATACAAGTGACAAGGAAAAGATGAGTGCAGGACAAAGATATGGTTTCCATACTGCTGATTTAGTATATATCCTGCAGATTGCTCAGGCAATATCATTAGTGTCCCAAGGAACTGTAGACTAATTATGCTGAAACACAGAAGAAGCCTCTGTTGCTCCTGCTGCTGTCTATAGCCAACAGAGAGACAGCATCATGGACATTTCATCTGTGTCTGGAACCAAGGTATAAAGACATGCAGGATGCTAGATCAAGGCATTTTCACCATTGCTATGAGCATGGGAATAGAAAGAAAAGGACATCTGACCTGCTCTTTCTCCCTCTTTTCTCCCCACACTAGTTAGGTATGCAACACAGCATCAAACAGCACTCCTTGAAGAACAGGAGTATTAGAGATGGGGTGGCTTTGTAAGTCTGTGCAGCAGAAGGCCCATAGTCTGCCCAGGGGAAGCAGAAACCTTCCAGACCTGCTATTTTGATCTGTGACTGAGATGGATCTTCTAGCAAAACCAGTCATCTGCAGTCCAACTCTTTGACTGCCTGAAATACTAGCAAGCTATCCTAATAAAGAAAGAGTGGGTAGGACAGATCTTTCATTCAAGCTATTTATTTTCATTTATAGCTCAGAAGTAGAACTGTACTAAACAATGTGCCAGCCTTAACAGCAGAAATGTTTGAACATTTAGATTCCCTCCTTCCTGCTGCCACTACCACCAACTGCCTGTGTGTGAGAGGTCTTGGCAAGGGAACATGAGGTTTTCCTGTTGGGGCAGCGTGCTCTTAATATATAGGTCTCACTCTATTTTATCGTCTGGATCAGGGCAGAATAGACGCAAAAACGAAAGGAATAATCTGGCAGATAGATCTGGGTAACTACATAAACCCCCTGAAACTATGCCATAAGCCTCTGAGATGGAAAATATATCATAAACCTAGAACTTCAAGATTACAAATTGGAAACGTGTAAATTAAGCCTATAGCTTGTCACCGAATGAACTCAGATAGTTGATTTAGCAATTTATATGTAGTCAAAACCATGAATGGCACACACTGACCAGAAAACTTGAAGTAATACACGTAATGCATTAAGACTTGAATGTTTATGTAGGGATCTATTATGGGAGGACAGACTGATAAAGAAATGTTTTATAACTGGTCCAAAGAGCATCTGTAGAATACCTATTTAAAGAAAACTGTACCACTAGCATCAAATAGATATCTTAGATGAAAAATGTGCTGTTACCGGGGAGTGTTTTAAACAAAAGTCTATTCAAGAAAACTACACTACAGGACCTTCTAAGAAGAGTGAATTGGTATTTTGTTCTTTTGTGGTCTTTCAAAAGCAGACCTGACAGCTACTGATTAACTGGACTAATAGTACATACCTATGCTGCCTATCAAAATCCTCAACGTTAACTGGCAATTGATAGGTATCAAAATGAGGGACATATGCAATGAACAATTCTCTAGCACTCTGTGAGCTTAACTCCGTATGTTTCCTAAAATTCCTTATGCTATATTGGTCTCACACCATTATTAAAGATAACACAATAGCTGTCTCATGGTTGAGAATCGCTTTTTCTAACATGCATTAATTCTTTATTTTCATTTATTAGAAATGATATATTATTTGTCTGGCATACATAGCTAAATAAAGAAGTCAACTCCACCACATATACTACTATTAATGGAAAACACGTTTATTATGCGTGAAAATAGTTTCAGAATATACTTCAATGATACCCTAAATAGCACTTACTTTCAATCTGAGAAACACAGTTATTCTTGGTATAAATTCAAATTAGTGACTAGCATTGCCAATATAATAAATGAATAGCTGGGGAATATTTAGATCTATCAGTGGAGTGCATGCTGTACTGAAACAGCATTATGTCCTTGCAGGTATAGAATTTTAAATCAAAGTAACATTATTATCAGTGTCTAGCTTCATGCACTTTGCTTCACAGACACTATTATGCATTGAGCAGCAATTAGTGAGTCACCAGGGATACCTTACTAAATTCTTCAGGTCAGAAAAGCTAATTAACCTTCCTCCTGTATTCTGAACAGACTAACAATAATCAGTGCCAAATCTTATCCTTTTTTCCTTTTCCTCCTTTTTAAAAAAAATCTATTTTAAAATATTGGTGGCAAATTAGGAAAAAATGTACAGAAGCTCTCTTGATGAAAACAGAAAATCCACTAAAGAGGTCAAAGAGCTGAAACTGTGACCCAGGCTTGTTTGTTTATACCAGTGATTCTTTGTTTAATAGATTTTTTTTACTAAGCTCCATGAAGGCAATTTAATTAACTATCCATTTACACTACAGGTAACAGCAGACACACAGTGGTGACTGACATGTGAAAACAACTGTATTTGCTTTGACATGGTGTGCAAATGCAATGACATTTATAGTTGCTGTCCTTGGAAAGAAGTAGCATCTAACCATCCAGGCTGGTGATATAAAGTGACAAAGGCATTGCATTATGTCAATACGCATGATGTTATGACAGGTCAAGGTGGGATGACACCACTGGAGTTGAACTAGCTCCATACAACGCTGTCATGCTGTATCTGCCAGTTTAAAGGAGATAGTACTGGTTTAGGGAGGCATTTATCAATAGGTCAACAGCCAATGTCTCCAAGCGGGTGGCCAGACTGTCCCTTCTAAAATGATGCAAAATGCTGATTAGGTGTAATGTAGCCAAGTGGAACTTAAATCATTTTTGAGTAGCTTCATTCTATTTTTAACACTTTGTACAAGGAAATACAATGCAAAATATATGCTCACACAGATCATCAAAACTACACCAGAGAAGCAAAACGACAGCCTGAGCCTTCTTGCATCTGATGAACATATGGTTTTCTTCATAGCCTTTTCCCTTGTAGTTCCTTCTGACAATGATGAGGACACCTATTTTCTCTTCTGCAGCTGCTGTTCTGGCCATGTTGCAGACCTTTCATTTACACTATGACTAGAATATATAATGATTTTCCAGATGCAAGAAGAAGAACCTCCTCCTGTCCCCACCTTTTTAAAAGTGAGACCATGATATTCGTATCACCATGATGTTATAATAATATCTACATACTGTAGTACTACATAAGAGTAACTGGGTAGCCATTAAAAGCTGATTGAGCTGGTAGCTGTGTATAAAAACTAAAGCTATGAAAATCATTTACATTTTTCTGACTTCATTTTTGATGAATTCCTAAATTTTCTGATCTCTCCACACACAATCACACTTAAAGCAAACCCTGGTTAGAGCTTAATTTGGATATTCTTATTTTCACGGGACTTGTGACTTTCTAACAGGGCAGGAACAATGGGCTACGGTAGCTGGGTGGATCCATGAATGCAGGAAAGGAGTGCAGTTTCACCCTTGTTTCCTGTGCAATGCAAAACCCATATACAAAACTTCTATGTTCCACTGCAATTCCAGTTCACAACCATGGGGTCGATTTAGAAGGGTAAGGTACGTAGTGCATCTCTTGAGAATGATTGTCGAATGTTTCCTCTACCTCTCACACTACTTGACAAACATTTAGGCCTCAGAGATTCTACTTTAGCTTGACATTTCAATATCTTTTGTGAGCACATTGACTGCTTATTTTGTTGCATCCTGTGCATTTCTGTTTTCTCCTAGAACTTCCAATTAACAACTGGCTTAAAATCACCTGTGGGCTTGAGGAACATTCATGTACACTGCTGGCAAACTAAACATAGATAGTAGTGAACACCCTACTGAGGGGGGGAGAGGAAGGGAGTAATCATTCACTATATGAAAACAGATCCACAATCAAGATTTTGAGAAAAAAGGAAGGAAGAGGTAATGTGAGTGTGAGGAAGAGGTTAGAACAGTTTTTCTGCAGCACTTAAATATAGGAAAAAAAAATTCAGATCCCAGTGAAATGTGCCAGGTGATTTAAGTAAAAGGATCGATTTAATGTTTTCATTGTTTTACTATGCATTGAATAGTGTGAGTCACAGGACTTGAATTATATTAGAACAGCCTGGCATATCTGTAAAACTAATGTTTCAGACTCCTGTGTGATAAATTAAAATAATTCTACTCGTCATACTGCAAACAACTTGTTATTCAGAAGCCTTTGAAAAAGTACTTTCAAGATAAAATATGTGCTTGTTGTTTCTATGCCTTTTTTTTTTTTTTAAAAAAAAAAAGGCATTTTAAAGGCATTTTTTTTAAAAAAAAAAAAAAAAAGTGCTGTATCTTCTTCACAGCTTCAGTGGTAGAAAAACATTTCATGTAAAATGTGTTTTTCTCTGACATTTAGAGGTCTTGCAAAGTGGTTTATTATAGATCTTGTGGACGTTTGGATATTTAATTAAATGTCAGAAACATATTATCTGTCCTCATATGAATGAATATGAAGAGTTTATTTATTCATAGTCTATTTGTTATTCTTTTTCTGTTTCTCACACAAAATTATCAGTTGGAAAGTAAGTCATCAGAGACACTTAAAATTTTTAGGGGTCAGAAATCTAATTAACCTCTGCAACTGTGCTTAAAATGGTGAATAATATTAGACAAGTTCTTGCAGAAATCTATAGAACCATTCAGACTTAGCAGTACATTTACAAGTGGTTCTTTAACTGACCTTTAATGTTATTTTCAAAACACCCATGGAAGGCATTATAGGAGAAGCTGAGAACACAGAAACCAGGCTAGCATTAATTTTAGCTCTTAGCAAACACATTTAGGACTTTACACTGCAGGCGTTACTCTGAATTGTGCTTATTTGCAGGAATAATTCAGTTAAAAGTGAGAACCGCTGCTGTAAACCCTGCTAAGAGCAAAGAGCGTGATACAGCTAAGAGCTGTCGGATATTTGCTGTTTTATGTATTTAATGAATGAATGAAGAAAGAAGAAGCAATAAACTATAGAAGGCTGAAAGCTAATAATCTGGAAAGATTTAATTTTATTTAGGGTAGGTAGATATGAAGTAAATTTTGTTTCATCTTTAACTGTGAAAATTTTGGCCAGTTAGGCCAGATGAATCCTAAATTCTCTTGCATTGTAGAATGTACAGTGGAAAAATATGCCTTTTCTTCTCTGTTTTCATCATAATTGATCACTCTGTAATGATGATGCGGAAGAATGTTTATATTTTGTACTTAGCATAAGCAGCGGCCTACTTATATATAATAGTATTCTTAAATACTATTAATTTTTGTTTGTTTGTTTGTTTTGTTTTTCCTACATATCTGACATCAGATCAAGATTACACTCCCTTATGCATCAAAATTAATAACACTGAATGTGAATGTAACTCATGGCTTGGTATCCAAAATGCTTTTAAACCCTACTGAACACAGGCAAAATGCTCACTTATTTGCTGAACCATTTTGTGGGTAGTTAAGAACATCTGGTCCCAATGCAGTACTGCAGTAATGACAGGCCAAGGTTAAACATGACCCTAACTTCAAAGATAATCAATTCGAGACTCTATATGTAGGGGGCCTTTGTGTTTCACAGAACTTTTGCCTCACTGTACTCTGTGAAATAGGATAAACTCTCAGAAGAGGAAACAGATAAATTTCCAGACTAAAGCTATTCTGATGAATCTGGTCCATGAGTAAGGATTTACATCACTTACATAAAAAAGGATAACAATGCTAACTGATGTCTCTAATATTATGAAACAGAGATGGTCATTGTCTTCATCAATTGCTTTCAATCAGTAGAAGGATGTTTGAAAAATATTGCAAATAGTATATAAAAATTGTGTCAGAGATCCTGAAGAGATCATAGTATTTCTATCTATGTTGAAAGCCAAGAGGTTCTTCAGATGATCTGGTTAAGATTGCATCATGCTCTGAAACTTGTACAGAAAAAATATTTCCACATTTATCCTTTTACTGTCGGAAATGAAGCAAAAAATATTCTAATTTATGCACCTACACCCCAAACAGCATTCAAAATCTGCTGGGCACGGTTGAACAGTTTTTTATTATTTTTCACTGGCATCTTCAGTAAAGTGTACAGCATAGCTGAAGACTTAATTGCATTGAACATTAGAATCTGGTATAATATATTCTGTATTGTATTTTAAGAGGAAAGAATCCCTCAATATTTATGTGTCAGTTTTTTTTTTTGTTTGTTTGTTTTTTTCTCTGTGGTACAGTAAGACTGAGAATTTGTAGTACTTGATACTTTTACTACAAAAGTACTGAACGAAAAATAACAGAGGTGGACATCCAGTTAGGCATAAATTTGTTTTTCTTTTGTAGAAAAAGAATTAATAAATCTATGAAAAATAAAATTCTAACGAAGTATCTAATTGATAGGCACTGGACTGTGCATGTGAGGAGATTCAGCTGCAAAAGATAGAAATGTACTGCTTGAATTCTGCTCAGACAGGAATTACCTATCTTGTATGTTCTGAGCTTTCTTTATCTATCCAGGGGTAGTTAAACCTAGGAAGTTTTAGGTGTGTAGGACCTGTGATCTTAGTATAGCTGAGGATCAAAGACTGAATCAGAAAAGCTTTGAGTAAATTTTCCTTCAAGTTTTCCATCATCACAAGCTGTATCTGTTACAATTTTGCAGCTACTGACAGTGTGGACATCAGATTGGTACTAGTACACTACATCTCTCTGTAATTTTCAGATTATAACACTCATTATTAAACTAGCAAGAGCTATAATATTGGATATTACCAAGGAATTCTGTTCACTGTTCCTTACTAATTTCAGATGTGAAAAAAATACATAATAAAAAAAATCCAAGTAAAGAAAATCCAATTAGATATGTTGGTATGAGTGTCTGGAAAAAAATACCAACCAATGCATACATTTATGTCATTATATATGTTTTGAAAGCAGTAACTGATCTTTCCATTGTACCAGTGCCAGTACAGGTTGCTCTGGCAACAGGATGCACAGGCAAAAAGATCCCACTCAAGACAAAATTTGGAGAGGGAATTTTTACCTCTGATAATTATAGCCAGACATCTGAGCATACACTTAACTTTAAACATCTAAGTAGTTATCATTGATTTTAGCTCTTCCTTTTCAAAACAATTGTCAATTACCTTAACTACAATAGAACAAAAATTAACCACAAGTGAAATTTATTCTACTGACTCCAGTCAACATACTCATCTGCTCAGGTTGAAGGCCCAGTTAGAAAGGACAATTGCTGGTAGAGGCTTTTTTTTTTTTTTAAATGGATTAGGGTCCAGGTTTATTTTATATAATATTTTAATTGTTAAACTGACAAAAAAGCTGGGACAATGCTCATGACATTTGGTGCTGAAACAGAGATGAGAGACATCATCAGTGCAAAGCAAGAATGGAATACCTTACAGGACAATTTAGATGACATTGAGAACTGAAGTAATGGAAATAGGATGAAATGTTATAGTACAACATGCCCAGCCATTCACTTAGGGATGAATAACAAGAATTTCTGGTACAACTGGGGAGCTCATTAACTTGAAAATGACAGAGGTGGCAGAAAACCTGACTATATTAACCGATCACAGAATGACTATGAACCATCAATATGGCTGTGGCTATGAAAATGGCAAATGTTATGTCAGGACATATCAGGAAAAAATCTCTGTCCGACTATGAAAGTGGAACTTATTAGGAGTACAGTATTAATCATAGTAAAGAAGTCTGCAAGAATATTCTTTTGTTCACACTTTTTGTATTTTTTATTTCTCATCTAAAAAGGTATTAATTGATACATGTCTTTGTCATAGACACAGATATTTATAAACTAGACTAGAAAAAAGATACAAAAGCAGTTAAGTTTCATGCATGGTTCTCATACATGGACTAATGGAAGAAACTAAAAGTCATTAAAATTGCCCAGTATCAAGCCAGTTTATATTGTTTATATTGTATGAAAGAGCATCATGGCAGTCCTCTCCTCTGCCCCAGCAGCTGTACCCAAGCCTAGTGGACTGTAAATAAGGTGAAGAAAACAGGCAGACACATGGCAAGTTAGATATTTAAATACTTTCACTGTCTTCTAGAAGAAACAATCATGATACTAATGCATGGCTGGAACTTCAGTTCTTTATTTTAATCTCTCTATCAGAGCCCACATGCACCCCCTGCATACGCATCGTTCCACACTCCCACTAGGAAATGCATTTTGAGGACAGAATTTTCAAGGCAGATTTCATCACTGCAGGAAAAATGATACTGGAGTTGATCCAATCTGGCTAGAAAAAACTGTATTACCTCATGTTTCCCAGTGACATACTGAAACATAAATATGAAGGGCTGAGTACACGAACCAAGCAAATAATCACACTTCTGCAAATGAAAACTGTTTCTGAGAACTGCATTTTCCAACCCTGGCCTGTTTGACTTTACAGACTGGGGAAAAAAAATAATAAATAAATAAAGCCACAGTTAAGATAATGATGGTAAATCTAAAAAGTTTAAAGATACAGATTATGGGTTAGGCTGTAAAACCATTAAAAGATTTCGCTACATATGAATGCACGTAGTACTTAAGAAAGAAATGCCAGTAGATGGCACTCAGAAATATGTAGTTCAGTTTTGTTTGATCACTGAAATCTACTATTGCTTTTCTTTATGCATTTCTTAGAATCAATGATCAAACATTTAGTTTTTAAGCATATTGGAGATACACTGAAAACAAGCATTCAAAGTATGCTACTCGGTATCTATCATAGCATTACACTTCATATGAAAAAAATGTAGGAATACACATACAAATATGTATATGTATATTTTCTTTCGATTGGCTTTTTTTTTTTTTTTTTACGGTTTTCAAATTCCTCATATTTTCAAAATTTTACTGGTGAAATTCTGACCTAGTAGCCCAACAAATTAATATGATTTGCCATTTCACGACACTTGGATGTTATCTTGCTTAATGTGTTAGGATTATATCAAGTATAACATAAGCCAAATTAACAAAGTATTGTTAATCATGATCTCCTTCAGTGTCATGGCATTCTACAATAAAATATTTTCATCCTCTTTTTGCATGCTATTTTTCTTTATAAATACCATTGCTATTTTAGCAAAGTGTTAACTTAGCAAATGTTGACTTTGATCACCAAATTGCAGCCCATGCTCATTCCTATTGTGTAGCAAGTTTCAGGAATGGAGACCGCTTAAAATAATGTAGACTCACTGATCACATATAGGGGTAGGCAATTCTGTTGTTTCTAATCATGGAGATTAGAGTTGCAAAGGAAGACAGAGATTTCCAGATAACTTGTGTGTATACCATAAAAATCTTTACATGACACTGTAATAACCGCGATACTGCATTTAGTAAAGAGACAAAGTCTTTTTTTTTTTTTTTCCAGAAAGTGGAGCCCCAGGGCTTTGTACTCATGGATGCTACTGCACTGCAAGATGTGCAAGAGATGATTTCCATTCTAGGAAAAACA
>CM021784.1:11558541-11599059 GCA_011076525.1 Nettapus auritus
AAAAAAAAGCAAACAACAATAAAAACAAATATAAACCACACCATGCACAGGATTTAAAGAGAAACACTGATGAAAAGCCAAAACAAAAAGAGTTCATAAGAGAATGCCTGCCTAAGAAGAATGTAAAACTTACATATTCTTCTACAGGCTGCTTGGAATGCTAGCTAAGTACTTTTTCCCAGTGACACCTATACAAATATTTTACCCTTTAAAAAAATGCAGCATGAAACTCATTTTGCTTTCTTTCCACACATAGGAATGGCACACAATAGCCAAAGGAAAGCCACAATATGCTCTGAATTTTGTTGAAGAGGATCTAGATGTTCAAAAGCTGGATTCAGCATTGTGTGTAATGTGACACTTAGCTTCCTGGGGCTTAACCTTGTCCCAGAACTGCCAAGGTTATAGCTACACTGAGATCGTAGCACAGATTACTGATGAAATACATTAGATGAGGTTTAAACTAGGACAGCAGGAAAACAGCCATTCAAATATTTGTGAAGTAAATAATTACATACATTCCGGATTTGTGTTCTATGCTGAAACACCATCACTAATACCTGTGAATAGTGAGAAGAACGGACTTTTCTTATTTCCATAGTAAAACATGCACCCACCTCATGCAGGGACAGATGTGTATTGCCAAAGGTAAGAGGCTGTGACTCAGACTGCTGAATAAAAGCCATTGTCATGATAACCAGTGACTAAATCATCCCATCCAGCAAATGATAGTTCCACATCAAATACACATCAAATTCCACATCAAATACAGTCATATAAACCAGACAAAACACAGCTGAGATGTGGTAAGTGGTGGAAGCTAAATTCTTAACAAAATTATTCATGTTACATGAATGAACAAAGCAGGAATTCAAACTTGGAGGTCTCAGTAATGGTTTTCCCTTCTATATTCATTTAATCTATGAGATAGTTTTTCTCATTTCAGTGATCAATCCACATACTAAATTCTCCTGCCAGCATGGAAAAAAAAAATAGAGGACAGGTGGGCAGAAGTGCAAGACATTTCTGCCTATGCTGCTGCACTAGCTAAGCATTGTGTCAGATTGAGAAGCAGCAGGTATGGGAATTACAACAGTAATGCAAGCCATCTTCCTGAGGGGACAACTCCATCCCACCTAATCATATTTGCCTCACTGCTTCCCAAAGAGTTCTATTCTGCAAAGGGCTGTGTGTTTTGATTTCATTTGTCCTTAAACAGATAACATACCTTAGCTGTAAGAACTTGTGCTGTCAGATAAACTACATAAAAAAAAAAATAAATCTGACAATTGTATTTCTTTTAGTCTAGCACTTGCACAAAATTCAAAGTGATTTTAAATAGCTCAGCCATTGTTTGAATCCTTGAAGTCAAGTAAAATGTGTAACTATTTCTACCTTAATTAAAAATGAGTAAAGGCACTACAATAACTATTCCACAGCTGAATAAAACAACTGGTTTGACAGCATTTTGGTAATTTAATTACAGAAAATTAATTGCATGCAATTCATATACATAGGGTATACAATAGAGTACAGAATCATTGCACTCAATAAACAACAAATTTTTAATTGTCCAGTTAGTACTGATGGAACTATAAAAAAAAAGTGTAAACAATGTTTGATTCAAACACAGTAGGTCCAGTGCAATGTAATTTCTTTAAGAACTGTAGCAATGGTAGTGAAAATAGATGAAATATATTTCATTATTTGTAATTTCATGTGTGACGTGTAAGAAAATAGCAGCTAGCAATGATGTTGAAAGGAATAACTGCAATTTTCCATGCAAATGTTTCTTTCAAGATCTTAAATCAACTGCAATTTAATGCATTGAGAAAAAGGTCTAATGGCAAACCTTGAAGCAGCGTCTACACATAGAGTAAGGAGTAATTGGTGATAGATACAGAGCTTTCCAGATTTCCAGAATAATGTTTATACACGGCTTTAAAATGATATACAAAGCTTTAAATATTTAAATCCCTTGATCTTGTGCAAGTTGCTGTAGAGACAGAACTAATATTCCAGTAACTTTTCCTTTAGGTAGAATAGAAGTGGTAATGGACGGACAGAAAAAAATGGTCAAGGAGAGCTCGTACATTCCTTTTTATTTTGTTTTGTTCTGTTTTAAGAAGAAAGATCAGAAGATCAAGCACCCCAGATGTTTTCTGCTTAGCACTTAACATGACTTTCAAGATGATTTGTATTATACTGTAGTAGCATGTAGAGCCTGGTCTGTATCTGGGACCTTCCTTTGATAAGTAGTGTATGGACACTGTGCAAAAAAAGACTGTCTTCATGCCAACAGAAATTAACTTTTGAGGAAAGCCATTTTCCTGTAATTTTTTTAAGCTTCAGCATTGCTTACTCTGAAGAAAGATCATCTCAGGGTATCTAGAATGGGAACACTACATCAATATATCAGTTTGGGGAGAATGTTCGCACAGACAGGCTACGCTAGAGTGGAAAAAATAAGACAGATGTACTTATAAGAATGAGTGAGAGAGATGTCTTTACATTTTAGAGATGACAGTTTTTTGTCTTTGTATACAAATATTGGAATAAATGTGAATGAATGTCTTCTGTACTCTATCCTAGTCATTTTAACTCAGAGAAATTGACTGGAAAATCAACTTGTGTAGTAAATTGGGTTAGCAGATAATAACCACATATTTGAAATGTGTTTCATCGTTCTGAACATGTCTAGATTGCAGCAACTCCATTTTCACTATAATTATAAATCTGAATTGTTCCATGTTACATATTGTAGACTGGCTTCTACAGTGAGAATTGAATTGCCTCGTGAACTCTGTCCAAGGGAGTTAGTGTGCAAGTCTGTTCTTTCCTCTCTTCCAGTTTGTCGCCAGTAGTGCTTACATTATGGTTGTAAAGCTCTGCCTTCTGTGCAGTTTATGAGGAAGTGGCATAACTACTCAGCGTACTCAGACAGCAAGACAGGTCACCATCAATTCCCATTAACTGGAACTACACATTCAAAATTTAGAACATAAAATTTGGCACCTATAATGATAACCACATGTTTAGATCATCACATAAATTGAATTTGATGGCCTGGCTTAACATTGATGGGAGCTGGGAGAACTTGGCACTTCTAAAAACGAAGTCAAGCTTGCTCCATACAGATTAAGAATCTGAACCAAGTACTAACAAAGTAGTCCCAACCCAATAAAAACTGAGTAAGAGTAAGAGTTAGTAACATCTATTGCTAAGAGCTAAATAAATAGATAGATTTTTGCCTTTCAGACTGATAGAAAGACTCAATAGATCATACCCTTCTGCTGGGATCAATCAATAACAAGTATATATATGAAAACATCTATATCATTTCATTTTAAAAACAAGGTATTAATAACACTAAAGAGTACATGACTTCTAAAACTTGATAAACGGCCATTTAATTTTTTTTAAACCAAATTTTATCCCAGACACATATATGTTACTGCCAAGTCATAGACCAAATTTTAATAGGCAAGTTTTAAGCTCGTGAAAGCTGGTGTTTATAATAGAAATGCAGACTAACTGCCATGAATAGAGCTCTATAATATAAAAGAACTATTACTGAAGGACACTTATTTTTCATGACTAGCTCCTTATTTCAGCAACTTTTTCTTTCAAGTATCCCTTCTATAGTGAAATAATTTTGTATTCAGCAGTAATCTTCATGAATTCACTTGGTATTCATGTAGATGTCACATGTATTTCCACTGATTTTCCACTGCTGTTTAGGATTAGTTAATGGGCACTTAAAATAGAGTGTTACCCCTGTGGGAGTAAAATAACTTCAATCTCAGTGCACATGTTTCCAAGTCGAAGCATAAATGATGACATTATATTGAGCACAGCTCAGTCAGTTGTTAGCTTTTCAAATAATATGCCAACAGCCTCTTTTAAAAAAAAAAAAAAAAGTAAGGGACAAGTAAGGGACAAGTAGAAAGACAGCTTTTTATCTCTGAGAAAAATACACTTATGAATAAAATAGTTGCTTAGTCTATAAGTACAATGGGACAGCTGCTGTAAATCAGTGTGGCTTCACTGAGGTCAATGAGGCTATGTTGATTTACAACTATTTGTGAGGATATGTTTTGTTCAATTTGATTGCAGCGGCTAGTCTACAAGAAATTATCTTTTATAGTGGATTCAGTCATTTTACTTGTTTTCTACCTTTCATATTAGTACGTATAATGGTGGTAACAAAGACACTTTACAGCCAAGGAAAACTATCTCACTTGTGATTCATTGATTACTTCTTATAATCTGAATTCAAGTATGATGAAGAATTCTTTTCAGACAACTCTAAATAACTAAGGAACATAAATTTATCTCCCAATACATTTTGTTAATGAATACTGTATATGACCAATAACTACCAGTTTGCCTCAAGCTTTTTGCTCTTCTATTGAACGGGCACAGCAGAAAATTAATACAAGAAATGAAATAATACAAATATTCCCTTTGTAAAATATTTTGAGGCAAGATGCTTTAAGTTTTGCAGATGCACTCTTTAAATAGGTCGTCACTGAAAGACCAGAACATTCTAACAGTTTTGATAAATGCTATTTGGGACATCAATATGACTGTTGAAATAACCTTTTAACTTACAGTCCAAATTCCCTGACGAATAGCCCAGTATTCATAATATTCAGCCTTTATAGAAGGGGAAAGATAGTATAACAATAGACACCCCAGGCACCAGAGCCCCTCTGGACATGGTTACACATGTTCTTGCACACTGTGAGCCCTGCAAAGATAGCTATCTTGCCAAGCTCAGGAAAGGCAGACACCACGCAGGGTGTATGGAAGGGAAGATGTACAGCCACGTTTGCAGGGGCAGTGGCTTTTCAGTGCAGGCAGGCACAGACAAGTAGGTTTCTGATTTTGTCTGTGAGTCTACACAGCAAGTCTGCTTCTTTCTTTGGTCCCCATGTCTAAGAACATGGCACATGTACTCCAGTTTGAAGTCTGTGAGTGTGTGGAAACTACTTGAAATATTCAAGTGTGTCAGTGACTGGCATACAGCTGGTGGTGACTTCCCACACTGCCAATCTTTGCTCGTGAGGACCTGCCTCTGAACTCCCCAGCCACACTTTATAGCTATCAAGGACCACTGCAGCTTTCTAGCAAAAGCGGGAATATTTTTACTGAATTCTTACTGTGAGTATAGGGAAAGGAACTAGATATGCTTCTCCACCAATGCTATTAATGAACTACCCAGGTTGCCATGGCCTGATAAGGCATCACCATAGCTCTACATCACCCTTACTACTTCCCCTTTGACTGGGTTCTGGTTACCACATTGAGTCACTTTTGATGTGAATAAGGAGAACAGGGGGAATAGAAACATTTATTAATGCTTTGTTCTGAATTTCAAATGATCCCAAGGAATCTGGAGGCGAGATATCCATTAAAATTAATAGGAATTGGCATCCACCAAGTCTCTGTGGATTTGATGTCTCAGCTTTAACATTCTGTTTATTTGTTTGTTGGCTTGTTTGAAGTGTGCATAGCCTGAGCAGCATATTGCTGCTAAGATCTAATATTGTTTTCACCAAGACAGGATAACTGCTTCTGTATTTGCACTTTTTTTTTTTTTTTAAACCCACTTGCTTATGGGTCAATTCTATCCCAAAAGTTCACTTCAAACCACAAATCTTTTAAGCTGACTCTTTCTTTCACTTAATAGAGCAGTCTAGGGGATGTCATTGTCCTAGTGTTTTGTTAACCAGATCCTGTCATCAGTTTACACATTTGATAGATGAAGCTATGGAGAATTGTAATATTATTCATATTCACACCCCTGAGAGATACAAACAGCAAATTGAGACAGGAAACTTTGAAAGCTCTCCCAAGAGGCAAAATCACTTCTTTTTGATGCTGATTATAAAGAAGATTGGCTGGCAGATGTTAATATTGGCAGTTACTCTCTGACAAATTTTCTCTAGTTAGGGCTAATCAATTTTTGCTGCATGGGATGAGAAATGGATCTTGAATATTCAGATGTCTAGACATGTAAATACATTACCTTTATAAATAGACTTAAATGATTAATATCTATGAAAAAATAAACATGACAAATGGATAAACTAGAAGTGTTGGATGAAGATTCATGGACTATTTGGATGATGGATAGCAAAATTTATACATACATTAGGAGGGTGAAATCACCTATGCAGTTATCCCATATGTATTTATAGACAACACTGGTCTTTCTAAAAAAAAAAAAAAAAAAAAAAAAAAATCAAAAAAAGGGTTCTTGACTCTAAGGACAGTATAAGGGCTGATGTTATTTGCAAGAGACCTGTAGTAGACAGGGATATTATCAACATAAGTAGGATAGTGGAATCTGACCCATTAAGACTTGTAGAAATAGATGTTTTCCCAGTGCAGGGTCCTGCAAATAACTTAAACTAATTTAATAGACCCAAATGGGATGCTCTGAAGGCTAGGGCTTTTCAGAGCAATGGTAATGATCCCATAACTGTAAAATTATTATTTCATTCACAAATATTCTTACTTCATGGTAATTGACTACAATCCTCTGGAGGAAAAAGATGAAATTTCCTCCCTAGAGATTAGCTGTATCATCCCAGTGACCATTCCCTGATGTGTTATTAACTTCTTTGATCTGCCCATGGGAGAAGTTTATAACACTATCATGCATCCCCAGCCAAGCTACCCTGATAGTTTTACACACCAAATCCCATCACATTCCCATAAGTGACTCTGACAGTCCTTGGCAGATTGCCATAGAGCAATTCTATTATTTCCAGGTAACACAGAAGATACTACTCACTTTACCTGCGTATCTGCTCACTTAGCTATGGTAATATGATTAACCTTATTATTTCTGAATCAGTCCACTGTGGCAAATGATGAAGCACCATATGGCTTTCTGAGAATGACAGCAACATGTCTATATGGTGCAAGAAATTTTTCTGGATGGGTGGGTGAATTATGCATTATGATTCATTGCTAAATACCGACCTAAAAGAAAATTCTTTCTATAGAGACTATTTAGACTGTTTCTATATTTTATAAAATGCAATGGATCAAAGAAGTCTGAAGCAGCAACGCGTACTTAATGACCTGTTCCAAGGAGTAAATTATGGCTGGATTGTCAGGGTATTAAACTTAGTAGAGCAGAGCTTATGCAACAGGCATGGAAATTTTCAAAATATAGTTCATTCTTTTACAGTGACACAATAGTAAAATAAAGTAACCTCTGACAATATGATTTATTGAAGAAACTAAACAAAAGATGTTGGAGCTGCGGTGCACCAAAGTTATTTAGCTGTTCTATTACTTTTAATGAATAGCCAAGATCAGTGAATATATTCAGTGAGATAAGGCTCAGTGCATTTCTGATAAGGAGAGAAAGGTAAAAAAAAAAAAAAAAAAAAAAAAAAAAAGAAAACCTGCATCAATTTTTCATTCAGAGATGTATTTACAGGAGGTTTATATATATAAAATACCAAACAAACAACAAAATGAAACATCCTATTTTCTCTCTGGTCCATTTATCCATTTAGAACTAAGGTCTGACTGTAGAAACACGTATGATAATGTTTTAGGAAAAGGTCAGATAAAAATCAGATGAGAGTTTCAGAAATTCACAGGTGTTTGTGATATGTTTCTCTTTTTTTTTTTTTTTTTTTTTTTTTCATTGGGACATGAGGCTAAGAAAAATCATGGCCTTTAGTTGTACCTAGTGGCTAAGAAAAGCATTTTACAGCATTTTTTTTCCAGAACAATGACCTATGGGTTAATCAATAAAGGACTACCATTTTTAATGGGGCTGAGCCTTCAGTGACTGGAAAAGCGTGAGTAGGTGGCCTTGCTGTCCCCAGACTGTGCCATATATACAAACAATGATGGAATTCGTGGACTTGGGTTATTTTACCAATTAACATGGTAACTTTTCCACTGTTAATGAGGGTGAAGATGTGACCTGCCTCTCTTTCCCCAAGATAGCACAACCATACAACTTTCTTTGTGTGGGCCTACTTAAAACTGTAACATGATTTCATTCCATTATATTTTTTCCTCTATCAGTATCTCAGGGAAATACTTCCTGCAGGTCCCAGTAACAGAAACAAAACATTTCCATTACTCTCAGTTGCACAGCTCTGCAAAGAATGGTCCATGAGCTGACTCCAAAATGATTAACAATGAAGTTTTTGGTAACAGATAAAAAAAACACGTTAGAACTTATTTGGGCCTCCTAAATATATCTGTGTAAAAACACAGTACGCTAGTAACTGTTTAAAAACTGTTACTAGATCTTGAATTGGTAATTGATTTAATAAACTATTACATACTTTTAATTTGATGATAAAATCAGCAGCCATCACAATTTTAGTAACAAATAATGGCTCTTTTCAGACTGGAACCCCACAGTCCCTCAAGTACCATAAATTTGTATAAAGAAAAGATTCAGGTGTAACTGGAATGACAGCATTGTCAAACTCTTCATAAGGAATCACAGTAAATGCAAGTTACGAGAAAAAATTAGGAGGGTATTGTAGAAACTTCACATAGTTTCACAGGGATCACATTCCTGGCATATGAGGCAACAAGAAGATGCTTGTGGGGAATTCAACTAAAAATCTCTTAAAGCTGGCATCGCTGGTCAAACAGATGAAGAATATGATGACAGCATGTAAGAACTGAGTAGGCTTTATTAATAATCCATTAAATAGCTTCATAAATATATAAAGAGCTATACAAGACCTAGATTAATATATAGATCTCCTCCAAAGAGATTATTCAAAAGCCTCAGTTCTGCTCCCAACTGCAGTCAATAGGAAAGCTCCTACAACTTCATGCCCAGAGATATAAAAGCCAAAGTGTAATACAATATTTTAAAAAGAAAAAAAATCCCTCCTTTTTTTTTCTTTAAAAAAAAAAAAAAAAAAAAAAGGAATAAAAGAATTCTTGGAAGCCAGAACACTTCAAAAATATCTGCAACAAGAAAAGAGAGCATGAAGTAGACTTTCTGAATCACAGGTCTGCATGAAGGACAGATCTGAAGGATAATCTTAAAGATAGTTTAGGAAGTTACACAGTTTAGAAGATCCAAGCTCTGTGGTACCTGTAAAGTTCAATGTTAAAACCTGCCTAACATTTGTTCTGGAAGAGATTTTTTTCTGTGACAATGGGACCTGAGGTCAGATGTTGACCAGTCTGACACTGGATCTGACTATATCAATACTACCTACTTAAAGCAGTTCTCCCGCTTCAGCCCTACAGTTCCCAAGAGGACACACCGATTATTACAGCATATCTGATACCCCTGTAGCTATATTTTGCTATTGATCTTCAGCTTTTACTGACATTAATGGGAGTTTCTGTTCTGCATGGATAGCCTTGTAGAAGTATTTAGAGAATCATGCCAATGACTGTAAAATCTTTTAAAAACTATATTAAAATAACATGAAATTGATTATTTAACAAAATATAAAACAAAGAAACAAGACAAAAATGCAGGTGAGTCTTCTATAAGTCATTTGTACTTCTGTGCCATGAATCACTTGTAACTTCACAATTAGTCTTAAGTCTGCTCTGCAAAGTGACATCAACAAACACTTTAAGCCAGTTAAATGGGAAAGTATTCTGTCTATTTAGGAAAAAATCCAATAAAACCATTGAGGAAGCAAATGCGTAAAAGATATGTAATGGATAACAACTAGCTATGGTAATGTCCATGTAACACTTCAGTGTAGGGCCTTAATACATCTCACAATTAAGCGTACCAGCTAGGGTCCTATAAACTTCAGCATCTGAAAATTCAATGGGAAGAGGCCTGTCCCTTTTTCATCAGAACCCAGTGGCTTAATGGGTTACAATACTGGGAAAATCAGCGTTAAAATGCTGAACCTTTCTCTTTAAGCAAGTCTGAGCATTCCTGTTTAAGAGCATCTCTGTGGCAGTGGACTTGTGACTCTGCTTTTCAGTAAAGAGACTCCCTCATTTACGACCACCTAGAAAACGATGAGCTAAGAATTCAGTGAACAGTGAAGTTTCCTGTCTTGTAATCTTTACTTTAACAAAGAGAGATTTGAATCGTACAATTCTGTGGTTTGTTTTGTTTCTGTAAAGAGTTGTATATTTCAGATTCTATGCAGTAGCTGTGTCAGTACTTTCTGAAAATGACAGAAATACAACATTTGGAGATGTTCACCATCAGGCCACTATTTGTTCAGTAGCTTGTGAGGCCCACTTTACACTGCTCAAATGCAACATGTAATGCAATGGCAATGTTATACTATACTCATTTAATAGCAGTAACACACACCTTCCCTGCAACCTGATCTGTAGCCAGCTGGAGTAGCTTTGGGTGAATCTAGGGTATGTTTGCAATTTACCTGAGTAGGACTTTGCACCAGTGCAGTGATTCTTTAACTTTTGGCTCATATGTCTTTTTACAACTGCCTGAACTGTTGCCACCAATTAATGATAGCTAATAGGTCCCTGACTACTGAGAACACTTGAAGCCAGTAATTACAGCCTGTTCACGCTCCTCTGCCCTGTAGGAGCAGAACTGCTGCTGACTCTGCTGAGTTACAGTTTATGACCTCTTTTAGAGACTTGGGAAGGTTGTGATCAAATATTTGAAAAAACATTGATCTAGTATTTCTAAAAATATATTTTGTAGGAATGTGTGAAATGTGTTTTATGTCCATTTATCCTCCTGCATAGTAGGTGGACAGAACAGTTGTGAGTACTTTTATTTTCAATAAAAATTTGCTAAATAAATTATGCATTTTTTCCCCTTTTCCTGAATACATCTTAAATAAGAAGTGGTGTAAAATTGCATTGTTTCCAAACACTGAATAAGGACAGGAGAGAGGAAGCTCTAGTTTTCATCTCTTTACTACTTACAAGCCAGTATCTCAACACAGTGGTACTGCTGTATGGATTAGCAAAGAGCTTTCTTCCTGCACTGGATTTGTTCTTGCATGATGGGATGATGTTTAAGGAAGAGAATAGGTTATAGAGCTTCAAGTAATCATCCTTCCCCAGATGGCAGTCATCTCATGGAGCTGTAAGCAGTGCTACAAGAGCTATTAGAAGACCTTATTTCACTTGCTATTGGGAAATTGAGACTTGAACTGTGGCTTTGTGAATGACAGCTGAACTCACTGACAACAGAGGACATTCTTTCATTGGGTTTCATATATTCTATCTGCTTTTGCAAGACTGAATGTAGTATTCCAGTTTTACCTTTGGTGTCCTGGGTATCTACAGCATTGCTTATTATTCTGAAACAAACCAGAATTAAGAATCAGAATTGCTTCTTAATTTCTCTGGTGTTTCGCAGGTTGGGGATCTTAATGCCAAAGAAATTCAGATGCAAATTCTCACTTTATTCTTAGTTTTACAAAACTTTCTTGTTTGCACAGCACAAAAATGGATCGTTTTCTCTCTAGCTTCCTCTCTATAAACAAAGGCAAACCCAATGAAAAGAAGACTGGACATGCTGACATTAACACAACATTAGTTTTCTCCACCATCCCTTTTCATTTATCTTCTCAAAATTTAAAGAAGCATTGTACAGCTATATTGTCTGAATATTATGCCCTACATTCATTTTCATCCATACCATTATTAAATCGTTTTAGAAATGGTATGTAGATTTATAAAATATTTGACTCTGTTTTCCCTTTTGCCAGATTAAATCTTTCTGGGCATTAGGAAACCGCTACCAGTGTACATTTACTTTACATATATACATCCAGGCTAATGAAGGCAGCAGGTATCTCAGTCCCAATTATCTAAGCAT
Organism: Nettapus auritus; assembly: GCA_011076525.1. Lineage (NCBI taxonomy): Eukaryota > Metazoa > Chordata > Aves > Anseriformes > Anatidae > Nettapus > Nettapus auritus. The sequence goes on from CM021784.1 coordinate 11,570,336, forward strand.
GTTCTGCAACAGAAGGTTTTATATCCCAACAACTGACAGAGACATTAGGAGTCCTGAGGCTTTTGACAAGTTTTCATTGCACGCTTTTTACCCCCTCCATGTAATTGCATGATCCAACAGCCACAATCAGAATGACTGGGAAGAGAAGCAATTTCCTTCAGGGTTCTGTTGTCCTGCCTCTGGGTTCTGATTAGGAAAGGCAGAAAAACAAAACTCCAAGCACTTCTCTCTGTCTGGTGTCTACCTCCACATTGCTCATAAAATCTGCTGTAGAGCGTTACAACTGCTCATAGAGAAAACAAATTCTTTCTCAACTTCTGCACAGGGAATTTTTAAACCCTGGATACAATATCTTCAGGAGACTACAGCCACTAGTTAAACTCAGTAAGTACTCTTTGTAGAATGAGAAAGACTACAAAAGTAATTCTGTTAACCAGAATTAGCAACTGACTCAAAAATATTCGTTATAAAAATGTGATCTACACTGAGGATACATTTCTTTCTGATGCAGTGCACATATTTAATCTTCATGACTTAACAAATATAGAAACCTAGGTAATTCCAAGTACAGACTTGGATAATTATGTTTTAAACAATTTTGGCAAATTTTTATTGACTTGTATAGATGTAAACTTCTGAGGGTGGCTCATAGGTGAAAAGCCTTTTAAGAGGTTAGGATGTTCTTGGAGAGGTCTAGGAAAATAGATCAAAATTGGAAATAATTTTACAGCAAGACAACATAGAAAGGTGCCTCAGGGTGAGCCAGCAGTCTGTCAGGAGGGATAAGCTAACTTACCTAAACAACCCTATTTTTAACAAAGAGACAACTCTATTAAGAAATCAATAACAAGTTAATTACCACTTGGTCATCTCTACTTTGCACTCATAGTAGCAGCAATCAAAACTTCCTGTAGTCTGAGTTATACAAGCTGTCTAAAAGCAATCGTTACCCAGGAGTTCTGCATGTTTCCATGGGATTGCTCCTGGGACTGGGTATCTTTTAGGAAGCAGCTGCACAATCTAACCATACAGTATCACTAAAACCAAAATTTCAACCCCTTTTCTCCAGAAATACAACCTCAAATGGCTACCTGGAAAAAGAGGTACATAATCAGTTCTAATTCCATTCAGGGGAGGGCAGAATTATACATACACATAAACTGGTTTGCTGACTTCCTTCAGATACAGCAGGATCTCATGTCTCTCAGATATGTGAGACTGGAGCCTCCCCCAAAATTCAGTATTTCACATGTCAGGTAATGACAGCGTTCACAAGACACAACACAAACCAGATGTTGTACACTGTGTAAGTATTTGACTTGTTAAGCTCCCTGGTAGTATATTTCTAAAATAAAGAAAACAACAGAAATCAAAAGACAATGCCCTCTAGATTTATCAACATATTTCCATTTCTGAATCAAACAAACTAACCCCCCCCCCAAATAAAAGTAATAATCCCCCACCATAATGAACTATCCCTATCGATGTAGTATAATAAAATATCTTATAGTATTCAGAGATTAAATCAATCTCATGAAAAGCTTTTGATGAGTGTGAATGAACTGTTTAAGCTAAAAGAGATAGAATTTCAGTAGTTTGTACAGTGAGTTTGCTCAATAGGTTTGCCATTAAGTGTCTTTCTTTTTATTAACTCCCCAAGGATCTATGTCACCACAGAAAGAGCAAGAAGCAAATGCTTCATTACTAATTTCTTTGTTTCAAAGAAAAGACAGAAGTCATCAAATATTTTATTTTCTCTAAGACCAGTAGCAAAATGGAAACATATATTTCCAAATCACCAGAAGCTGGGCTTTTCCTGGCAAATTCCTATTTTGCATTTGGAGACCATTTCTCATTCATATTTACCAAAACAACTTTGTTTATCAACCTTTATGTCCTTCACTCCTTTGCATTCCACTTCTGTTGCTGAATAAATGCAACAGAAATCATTAACGCCTAAAGTGTTAGGATTTTTACCTCACGTACCACATTCATCCATATCCTCGGTTTTGCTAACAGACTTCTACACATAGTGCCTATTCTAGGGAAACTGCTTCTTTCCTGCTACTATTAATAGCCTTCCTGTGCCATTCATTCTATAAATATCTGCTATTATAAATATGATGTAAAAAATACTCCCTGAACATGTCAATTTGCAGCTTGTCTGTTTTAAACTGTCTCTCCCTTGTTCTGTAAAACTGTGGGTAAATCTGATTAGTGCTGTAAAGCAGTGAGAGAGAGGCAGTCACTGCAGAACTGGAATAAAAGCCTGTCACTCGCAGGAACTGATAGCTAAATTTGCATTTTGTGGGTCCATGTAACTTGACTGTGACTTCAGCTCAGTCCTTACACATAGCTTACCAGTGACTGCTGCTTAACATTAGCATCACCTCACTGTTGCCTTGTACGCCCCCTGCACGGTTTGCCACCCAGCATCTGCTAGGAGCTTGTAAGTAGGTTGCACTGTCTAGTGCTCTGCTCCACATTCAGAGCAGTGTTCTCCACGCTGAAGCACCAGACTCTAGCTAACTCAGAAGGGGCCAGAATAAATGGGCACTGTCATCTAGGTGAGGTATGGGCAGAGCTGAGAAAGGGGCTCAGCTGCTGCAGAGGGAAGGAAAGTTCTACCTCCTTCCCTACAGCAGGGAAAAAGACAGAGTCTGGTGTCAGACACTGCTCCATTCAGGTCAGAAACTGAAATCGTCTTTCAATCTTCAATTTGTTTGTGCCAAAAAATCTAAAATGTCAGCCTACAATGCATTTTCTTTGACTTTCACAGGCCTTCGGATAATTTGCAATGAATTTCAAGCATGTAATAAAACCTGAAGCAGGGCTACTTTCTCATTATTTATCTCACAGAAAAGGTGCTGTGCAAATATATTGTGTAGTTCTCCTTCCAGTCTTTTGTGATAAATGCGACATATAAGATTTTCCTATGGAATCTGTGAGAACAGACACAGGAGATGAATCACAAGTATTTTCCTGAGATATCAAAATGTGTATATTTTCCTGAAACTCATTTAATAAATTATGTGAAAAACAACAGCTTGACTTGCTAAATGCAAATGAAAGTGGGTCTCAAGTTGTCTCTCATCTAACAGTCACTTATTTCGATGATGCACAAATGAGTAGTTCCCACTATACAAAATTATAGATTGACAGAAAAACTTAATGAAACAAGCTGCTCTATTAAGATGTCTAGGTAGTGTCATCTGTGATAAAACTGTTGATTTGATTTTCCCATTTTAGTAAAGATTTTATGATAACAAAATAGTAATGAAACTTTTGAGGTTTACAGCCTCACAATAAGCACATCCCACACCTTGGTTGGAATCACATTCATCTGTTCAGTGATCCACAATCAAAGGCAGCTGGAGAATCAGTTTTATCAATAAACTTCATAATCCCATCCCAGTTCATTCATGTGTGTCACAGAACATGCCCTACTTTGAGGGGGAGATACCAGGAGCTAGAGTTGTAAAGTTTTTTATAGTCCTCTTTCAGAGAGAAGAAAGGGTTAAACAACTTAGTTTGGAGGCCAAATTTTGAGCAGGACCCTAGAATAGTCCAGGCAAGGACGTTGCCCAGGTCATATCTACGGTTTAATCTCCTTCTTTTAGTAACAAACAACTTTGTGTTTTCTTACGCCGTCTCCAGATCTGCTTGTCACTTAAGGTCATTAAGTTGCGCAGTGGGACCAATGCTCCATCCATTCCTCATTCATGCAAATCAGGGGCTGGTGCCTTGTAAGGCCAAATATGTGCATGTCAGGAACAGGTGTAGGCTACACAGGGCAAGCAACAACAAGATTTTTTATTTTTTCCCATGAGAAATTGTGTGAGATTGAAGCAATTGAAGCACTCCATTTTATACTGATTGAAAAATATGTTAACACTTTCCAATGGGCAAGTCTTCTATTTACACATTTTTGTTTCAGTCCAGTAGGAACAGAAAATCCCTGATTTCAAGCACCACAATGTAATCTTGTAAACAATAAAAACTTCATTAGGGCAGTCATGGCCCACAGCAGACAGAAATACGGAGCTTCTCGGTCAGGATGTTTGCCACAGGATTAACCATTACGTAGTGAAGGATGGTTGACAGACGACCATCAAGAATCTCCCTGAATTTCTACTCAGCAATTTATCCACAGGGTTGATTGTGATCTCTTACTTTGTGTTAGAAAGAAAATCCCTCTCTGAAATATTGCTTGCTGCTTGAGTGCATGTCATATTGTCAATGCATTCATCACCATTATCATATTCTTCTAAAAGACTGGCAAATTTGTTCAGCTGTGTAAGATAGATATTATGGTATTTGACAGATGATTTCAGTACTGAAATGATCTTTTTGGATGTGCTGTATACTTTGGCACTTCATTATGCAGCACAGGAGTGAATTTTCTCATTGTTATCAGACAAACAAGCTTTGAAAACCAGGAGTCATCAGGGAAGAATTATTCCTAAAGCCCGAAAATGGATTTTCTGAAAACCGTGGTTTCAGTTCTAATTTCCTTATTATAAGATGGCTTTGGTCACTGATTGCTCATTTCTGATTGGCTGGAGATAGGATTCAGATGGTGTTGTCCCTTCTTCTTTAACTCTCTAGAGAAGATGCTGTTTGGGGAGGATGGCTCCCAGCTCATCAACTCATTTCCATAATGGGATTAGGATGCCTAATGTATCTAATAAGGAGCAAGATGAAAAGCAAAATGGTAGAGAAAATAAACTTGTAAGGGATTACTGCTCACAATGAAATACTTTTTTGCTATTTCTACTGTCTAAAACCTGAGAAAGAAACCCAGCTTCCTATTAACTAAAATAGTTTTTATGATTAAAATCTCCCACAGCAGCTACATAGCCTCTTCAGAGGCTCACACTGTGCATATTATAGTTGATCCAGTGGTTGGAGTGACAGCTTTCAGACACCAGAATTCAATCTCTGTTCTATCACAGATTCCTTATATATCCACTACCTCCTCTGTACTGGGTTTAACACTGCTTCCCTACCTTCCTAGGGATTTGTGATGGTAAATACATTAAACCCTAAGTGGTGCACTGGCACTGAGATGAACTGCATCAAAAACTGAGAAAAGAGGGCATAAAGATTGAAAATCTTCACAACAATCCTGTGAGGCAAGCTGGTTTAATGGTTGCCATAGATTTAATAATCACCACTTTACTCTTGTGAAAATTGGAATATAGGATACTTAGAAATGAACTTTAGGAATTTGAAATTTGGCATTCATTATTTTTACATGGCATCACAATATCCAGTGAAGCGGGGAGAGGCATTGCTTTGGCTTTTAAGAAAAATGAAGGTATAAAGAGTCTTACATTTGATACTTAAAGTTGGATAAAGTAACAGTCTATTAAGGTACCAGCTTTGGGATAAATTTCAAGTATTTGGAAGCCAGGTCCATATGCCTAATGCCTTTCTCTGAGCTACCTCATCACGGCAATTACACATTTTAATGATAAATGCTTGATTAGAAACTTTATGAACTTTTACTGAGAGGTATCCTTTTTTAGAAGCAGTGTATCTTTGGAGGTAGGCAGCACCTCTAATATCTTCATTTTGACATGTTCTGTTGCAGAAGAAGGAAGTAATATAGATAGCAGATGTTCAGCCTGCTTGTTAGTACCTTGCATTTTCCGATGTAGGGTGCTCTAGCTGAAGTGATTCTTCAATTATTTTCAAGACAGAGTGCTTTGTTTTGTTTGGTGTTTTCAGTTTTCCAGTAATTAACAAATGTGGCAGAACATTTGTCTTGATTGCACAATGAAAACCACTCACAATAGTAATTGCTCTATAAAATCCCATAAAACTAATCTACTTTGCTTGTGAAAAAGTATCTCCCAATAAAATATTAATGCAAAAATTTCTTGAAACGCCTATGTTATTACCAGAAAACTTCTATATGTAAACAACTAAGCACTTTAAAAAAGACAAAGGATAAGTGGTGATCATAAGACTAAGTGGCTAGAAGGTTGGAATGTGAACCATAACAGGGATTTGTTTAAAAATACTTTATTGGATGTTCCTGTGCTACAGTTTTGTAGTCATTAAATTAACCTCTTTAAAAAATATACTCCATTCTAGAGTGAAAATAAAGACAATGATGAAAAGAAGCCCATATAACACATAGATGTAGAAAATAGGGCAACTGACCACAAAATAGAGTCCAAAAATACAGTGTTACCTCAGATGCACCTAGCACTCAGAAATGGTCCCAAACAATTTTTGGCTGCTTCACGAAGGTTACACACCACAGAATCACAAACCAGTTGAGGCTGGAAGGGATGTCTGGAGATCGTCTAGTCCAATTTCTCTGGTCAGACCAAGATCATCCTGAGCAAGTTTCTCAGGGCTGTATCCAGCTGGGTTTTAAATATATGGATAGAGACTACAGCCTCTTTGGGAAACCTGCTACGGTGTTTGACCACACACAGAGTTTATATATATATGTACACATATATAAATTGTAATGTTTGAACATTTATATATATATATATATATATATTGTATTTCAGTTTTTGTCCTCTGACCACCACTGGGCTAATTCTGAAAATATGTTTTTTTATTTTTATTTTTATTATTTTATTTTTCACTTTAAAAATTAAAGCTAAATATCCTCCTAATTTGGTTGCTTCTGATTTTTCATGTAAGATCTATTGGCCTAATTTCTTCTAACCTTTCCTTTCACTTAGAGATAGGAATCTCAAGAGAGACAGCTGGAATTACAGATAAATCTTTTTGGAAAATTTCCATCAAGAAAACGTAATACTTGTGTGATTCCAAAAAAAAATAAAAATAAAAATAATAATAATAATAAAACAAACCAAAACAAAAGAGGTATGTGAAAAAAAAAGTAATAATCTTTACTTACATATACCCTCCTTTTATTCTGTGATGCTAGGCTGCTACAATGAATCAGCAGAACTGCACTGCATTGGTGTGAAATGCTCCTGAGCAAGACATCCTTTTAGAGTTTTCAGAGATTAAATAACTGCATATTTCCTGTCTTAAAAATAATCACTAGTACTTTCTTCTGTAAACCAGGGCTGAGCTTTGGTACCTCAAAAACTTTTTTTTTGAGAGAAGGAAAGAGAAGAACAGTACTGAAAATATAATGAGATACATTTGTCTTTCTTCTCAGCAACTGTAACTTAAAGAATTTCCTTAAATATATATATTCTTAGATTCTGCCTCAAGTTTGATGGTATCGTCCCCTTGGTTCACTGAATTGAATCTAGTGGCAATAGCAATGACACATGATGCTAATTATTTTATTAGTAATATTGACATTTTAAGTAAAATATAAAATGCATATAATTGATTTTAAGTGTTTTCTTGATGACATGATAAAATTCCTCACCTTATCAGCACTGAGAGGAAAAACCCATCAAACCAGGTTTTAACCAAACATCCCTATTTAAGTACGTTCCTTGCATGACTGGATATCTCATTTAAGCCATTGGAAATAAACCAGAAGAACTGTCATGTGAAAAATGGACTAGATGCAGCCAAGACCCTGTATCTTTTTTGGACAAACAGCCAGTGCAAAATACTTCAGAACAGATAGAAAATGCTTGAAGTGTACAATTATGAAAACATTTGTCTTTCTATTTGAGCTTTCATTGAAATGTTCTTTACGCTGAAATAAATGGGAATTCAGGTCTGGAAAATGTGTACTCCGGTTAATTCTCATAGCATATATATATATATCTGAAACTTAATATGATATATAGAAAAAGCAAGAAATTCTTTCTATTTAATTAAGGGTTTTTACAACTGGTAATCAAAAGGCCATTTTATGGTTGTTCATGAAAAAAAACAATCTAAGAATGAAAAGGTCTCATCTCACCACTCTTCATATTCTTGCTTTTCAGGGTAAATTACTGATTGAATATACAAGTTAAAGAAGCTATCTTTGAACAATACCTTGATAATCTGAGAAAGAGTATGAAAAGGTACGTATTTCACACATAGAAAAAGAAAAAATAGAAAAAAAAAATGTTGTAACTTTTGTCTTACTATTCCCACTTCTTTTCTCCAATTCCACTACTACACAACTTTCCAAAGTGGTTAAAAACTCTTTGTTCTGTATTTAAAATAACTGCTAACATAACCACCACTTTTTGTTAGAAACTCAACATTAGATGCTCATGTGGCAATAATACAATACAAAGGATTTGTCCCACAAACAAAGCAATTGGGGTTCATAAGACCATTGCCTCTATATGATGAACAGCTTCAGAGTTCATTTTTGTACCTAAGTTATATGTGGAATATACATGTCATTTTCATCTACTTATATTTACTTTACACAATAACATATCTTTTCTTCTTGGGTTTGAAGAAAAGAAAGCTATTGACTTGGGTTTTAAGGCAAGTGTTCCTGAAGTTTGTTTATCTGTAGGTATTTTAAAAGCAAATCTTAAGTTTCTTACCATATTCACAATCCCATAAACATAGTAGAAATAATAACTAAAGATCCATAGGATCTATAGGACTACAGGAGGAACTATTGAACTACGGATACAAGAGGTCTTCTATCAGAGATCTGGCTCAGCCTTCAGACATGCTGTTTTTCTCCCTAAAACTTCTAATTTGTACAAGCACTATAAATGCATTTGTAAGCCATATGAAATGGCTACTTAACACACTCCAACTGGAGTATCTTGCTTGTTAACATAAACATTTACATTTTTCCCATAAAGTTTCCAGGCACACAATGTCGTCAGATACTGACAACTGTCTCATAAGTAACTTTGAAAATACAGCTTAGCAATGTATAATGACACAATGCTAGAAAATCATTATACCCACTTAAAAGACTAATGTGTTGTTGCAGTATATAAACTCTGGCATATCAGCATGTTTCTCTAATAAAGTTCTACATAGCTCATTACTTCATTGATAAAGACAGTATCACCTTTCTCATACCATGTTAAATGCCTAGGCTTATTTTATTTTTAAATTCAACGTCCAAGTGACCTCTAAGCTATTATGGAAACTAATGAGCTTTTAGCTACATCTCTCAAAGGGGCAACAGAGAGTTTGTCTCAAAAGATCAACTTTATATTTGTAATATTTTTATTATAAATAGCACGTATGGAAATATAGTCAAAGATCTAATGTTTGAACTGCTAGAATTAGGGAAGGTAGAGGATTTCCAAAAACCAGCCACTGAACAAAGTTTCAAAGTTGCAGAATTAAAGTAACAAGTAGTATTATGGAATGGTATTTAATTTCATAACACTCTCATTTGAGAAGGAAAATTAAAAGACGGAATGGTAGCTCAAGAGACCATGTGGAAGAGAAGGACATGATTCTTTAAGAGAAATGGTATATTTGAATACAGACAGTAGGGCTTCTTGAGCAGTCATCAAACCAATGCAAACATAATATCACTTGACTTAATGGAAAAATTACAGCAGGCATTTCAAAGTACAAATAGCAATCAATCTCAGGGGAGGATTTACTTATGAATAATAGATAAATGTGAACAAAATAGTGTTCTTTTTGATACTATTCAGAATGCAGAAAAAAAGAGGTCAAATTTATTTTCTAAATTTTTCATTCAGAAGTATTGACTTCCTAGAAACACGGGGCTATTTGCATGGTAGGACCTTTTATTCATTTCTGCTGCCATTTGCTGAGTTTATGCATCGCCATTTTTTAGCACAGGCCCCAGCCTATCTGTCTGATCTGTACTGAGGAACTACTTTGCTTTCCCCGATCTTGAGGATTTCTCTGTGAAGAAAAATGCTACATCTGAAAAGATGAAACAAAATAATCTCTCCCATTTACAGGTGAATGAAAATATTTTTGCATCCGTAAGTTGCAAAAGTTAACCAGGACTGTGTGAAAGAACTTCTTTAGATGTGGAAAAAGCTAGATATCAGCTAGGTACCTCCAAGGACTGTAACCTGAACTGTATTTGAAAGATTACCCAGGATGCTCTTTCACATGATTAGATGCAATTCCAAAACAATTATTTAACATAATTTGTAGAGATCTGTGATAAAATTGTACCTGATTATGATAATACCTAACTATAGGTTATCAAGTGTCATGAATCATGATTAAGACATTTAACACACAAAATTGAAGACAGAATAGACTTAATCTATGGCACACCTGTTTAACAAGACAATTTTCCACTTTTCAAAAGTACTGTACATTATACAGTGAGATTGTATACAGAGGGTGGAGATGGAATGAAAAGGCTGTATTTTGAGCACAAATTAAATATACAGGTAATTTATTCACAGTCTTTCACTCCTGTAATTTTAGCTAAAAGCCTCAGAAAGCTTCTGCCAAGGTTTTTTCTGCTGGCTGGAGGGAGTTACCTAAGACTATTCAGTGACACGCTGGGTGGGGGAAAGGTGCATTTGCAGTTATGCATTCATGGATGCAACTTTCAGCACACTGTGAAAAAATTAACTCCAAATTGATTACTGACTGTACAATGTGCACAGGTAGAACTTAATTGAAGTACCATCAAAATGCATGGTACCATTCTATTAACTTCAGTGCATTTAAGATCAGACTGGTGTTCTCCATTAAAAAAAATTAAACAAATCTTAGGGCCACAGTTAGCATTTTATTTTATTTTAAGTGAAAATGTTGACATGCTTCCCAAGATTTTATCTCAATTGCCACTTATTGCAATATGCTAATTACTTTTTTTTTTCTTTCAGATAATGAATTATTTTTATTACCTAGACCAAATTAAGAATTTTTTCTGTTCTCCACCTTAACTATGCATGCTTCAGTTCTTTTGAATGTCATGACAACAACATAATTAATAATATAATACCCCAAAACTACAGAATACCAAAACTATATTTAGCTTTAATTTACATTATAGTATGCTGAGTGCATGTTCTTCCAGCAGTTAAGTAGGCACTTACAAAATTCACAAAGCTTAATTCATGCGTCTGGAGATTAACTGACTAAAGAAGATGGGCACGGTTAGTAGATAAATGAAGCATTTTGCCTTTATGACACTGATACTTGATTTATTTGAGCTTTCTAGCATGGTGTTTTTTAGGACACAGAAGTTGGGGACCCTTCTGGACTAATATAGAAGTAACACAAAATAAGGTCAAAACTAATTAGATTGCAAATGTACAGCCTGTATTAAGAAAAAAAAAAAGAAAGAAAAAAAAAAAAAGAAAACAGCAGCATCAGATAAGGGAAAGCCATGAAGGTGAAAATGGCCAAGATATTTAAGGAACAATTGCATTAGAATCACAAATTTCACAGCAAACCCCCCTTGCCATCCTTACAGCAGGATGCATCCCAGACTGCCAAAATCTATACGGCACAAGAAGATGAAGTTTTCAATAATGTTGATTTATTCGATTTGTGACTTGCGGTGACAAGGGACACTGCATCAGATACTGTCACATTAATAGTCTTTTCCCTCCATAATGAACTATTATAATTTGTCTCTTAAATAAACCTACTCTTATCAAGTGAGCTTGTTTGTGTTGGCTTGCAACAGATTACTGGCTATTTAATAGTTCTTCCATGGTATGGTTCTATGCTTCACAAACTGATCCCCAGTATGATAATATTCCAGGAGTGATGCCTATTCAGAGAATGTAGAAGTTGACTTGCACTCTCCTCATGAGCCCTACTGAAAGTATTTGTAGGCCCTAACGATCCATATGGTGCTGTAAATTTGTAAGCAGCAGGATAAAATACCCTATTTTTACCAATGATTTTACTTGAGAGCTGTATTCCAAGGGATACAGGTGAAGTGAATGAATAAATGATTTTAAAATGTTTGTCGCATTGTCTGCAAACAATAGCTGTCACAAACCAGCTTTGGGCCACACAGTCATAGCTGAAATGTATTTATGTACCCAGCAGACCTCAAAGCTAGTTGCAAGAGAGAGCAACTTATTTCAGCGTTCACAGATCAGAAGAACAGGAAAATTCACCAATAAAGTTCTCTCTTCTGCCTTTCTGTTTCCAACCTCACACATTCACAGCCTTAGCCTATCTCTACAGCAAGAACTATTTGCATGTTAAGTCTTAGCATTATTACAAAGGCAAAAGTCACAGTTTTGAAGGACAAAGAAGTGAAGCGTTGGCAACTGAAGTTATGGAAGCAAAGCATTTCACATATTAGTGGAAAATATCAGCACAACAGCTGTCTGCTTGAAATCAAAACACATGCTGTAAATTGGTATGATGTGATGGAAGCTAACACCTGCCCAAGTTACATACCCAGACATTTGTTCTGCTTTGTGACACACACTATCATCTAAACACCAACAGTGACTGTTTTTCTCCTCCTCTCTAACTCTTGCATGCCTGCTATAACAGATTCTATCTCTTTGCAAAAAATAAATAAATAAATAAATTCTGCAAAATTCCTGTAATTGCTTCTAGACTGCTGTACGTACTGCTACATGGTACCAGCTCGCAAGGATCAGAGTCTGCTGCTAACAGTGGGAATGTTTGCACTGACTTCAGTGAGCTAGGCCTTCACAAAGGATAAACAAAAGATTCAGTAATATACTCAGATAAGCAGACTGCAATCCTCTATTACCAGTGGAGAAACAGACATACATGTGGCAGTGAGATCTCCAAGAAAACCAGTACTTGAGTTGCAATGGAGCACAGAATAATAATGATGCAGAATTATGTAAACCTTCCAACATGAAGTCAAAAAGCAAATGAAGACTGGCTGATTTCCGAAGATTAAAATTAAAGTAGGTTAGATTGATTTAAGAGCAGGATGGCTCTTCTGAAACATCAATTTCTTGAAAGTTGACAGAGGATAGGAATAAAACACAATTCTATAGCTATTTTAGCTGTTGTAAGCATGTCCTGAAGTATAGTTTTGTTAAAAAAAATCTGCTTTTAATATTTATAGAGATGTGTATTCAGCACTGTAATCCCTTCCTAGACCATCAGCAAATTATTCATACTTAAAAGCCTTGCAGCTTTTTCATGGCTTATTTTCATTTTTTTCCCTGTGACAGAAGGAATTAATCATAGTTCAAATGTTTTTTGGAAAATGCTATTTAAAAACAACAAATGCATTTGAAAAAAAATAATTTCGCCTGCACAGTTTAGAGTTAAAGAAAAAAAAAAAAAAAGTAAAAAAGCTAGTGTTTCATAAAGTGCTTGGAGGCTAAAGAAAATATACACTAAAGACAGAAAGGGATGACTTTAACAAAGTTGTCCTTAACGAAAGTACCCAGTAACTAGTTTAAGTCTCCGAAGAAGCAACCTGTATTACTACAGTGACAGCAACGTTGACTAGTCAGGGAACAGATTGGAGTTGAGATCTCAAAAGTGTTGCAGTCAGCTCTGTCTAAATAGAAGCAAATATTTTTCCTTTTTAGTGCTTCAGCTTCACCATCTGTAAAATGGGAGCAATGATATTTTCTGTAAAGAAATTCTGATGTTCTATGTTTTTTAGAGAAACATTGATGTTTTCTCTTACTTGTATGCACACCAAAAAGGTGCTCATGTTTATGTTTTCCAACTTGATTTTCTTGCAAAATTAAAATAATTCTATCTAAAGTCCTTCAGTATTCACCAGCATTAACATTGGTAACAGTCTTCAACTAAAGCTCCTTTTCTTAAAGATCTTCTGATGTGCCCATATCATTCGACTCAGAGGAATGTGAGCTACCAGATTGCATTTGATTGATGGCATTGCTAGGAGCCTTTACACTGAACTACCACATGGGGGAAGTGGAGATACTCTAGACTTCTCCCTCAGAAAATAAGCACCCAATGGATTTTTTTAAAAAAACTAGTTAATGGATTATGAATGACATGTAATTATTTTTCTTCTGAAAATCATGTTAATTTTCAAGAGAAAAGGCACAGCAATAGAATTAGCTATTGAAATGTGATAATGTAACACTGTTTATTGGTAAAACAGAACAAGACTTCCTAATCCTCTGTAAATCATTTCCATCAATCCCATCACAGGTGACACTGCTGTATTAATGAGAACGTGTTTTGTCCTCCAGGTACAATGCACACAAGTTCGTTCAGATTTCTGTGTCAGCAACTTCAGTCTAAGCTGTTCACAGATGTAGGCTTTTGGCTGAGGACTTTAACTTGAGATAGACTTAACGGTATGTAACAGCCACCTCCCTTACAGTTTGGCTCTGTCTCTCTTATGGCCCAGACCCACTGCTGAAAGACTGACAGACTTTCTATCAGACACTCTAGATAAAGAGAACAGTGAATTGGAAATGCTCAGCCTCGTGATACAATCTTGGAACAGCAGCTATCAGCACAGCCCCCTGAAAACATACCTGTAACAAATCAAATCCTCTCTCAGGTCCGTATAACCCAATTGTTAATTCCTCTGGTACAGCAGAAGTAGATGATTGTAATGTGTTAAATGTTCCAAAGATATGTTTCCACTGACACTGTCTTCTAAACGTACCAAAACCCACAGGCAATTATTTACTAAGCAGACACAGTCCTCAACATACCAAACTGTTACGTGTTCAGCATTAAAACAAACAAACAAACAAAAAACAAAAAACAACAACAAAAAAAAAACCGCCACCAACAAAACAACAACAACAAAAAAATGATGCTGAAACTCTCTCACATTCCTTAATATGAGGAACCAACTGTAAAGCCAGCATTGACTACTTAAAGTTCTTTAAATATATTTAGTTCTTTAAGATGGTAAACTAGAAGCAAAATCAGACTTGATGTCATGTTGCATTTTATTCTCATGGCAAATAGTTCAGGTTGTTCTATTGAAAAAGGGCAATTATTTTATAGGTAATTGCTAAAGTATAACAGTATAGGTAATCAATCAGGTGAGATAATGATCCAATTTCTAATTGAGTCCTGTTAAATGCAATGACCAGGAATAGATTCATTATTATGGTATAATGCATGTTTTCTAATTTCCCCGTTTCAATATTTGTCTAGTTAATGAAGAAAAAAATATTTGAACTTTATTTCTGTTCATCCATCCTCATTATTTTATTTAGGCTCTTCGGTATGACTTGTAGGAAATGATAACACGTTGATGTTAAAATTCAGTTTGTGGATGCACTTTTCCATCCAAGTAGGAGGAAAATTCCTGAGTGAAAGAAACTAATGAATTTAACCCAAACTGTGTGGATTTACAGTTTTATGGTCTGTCAGATTTTGCAATGATCTCAAAAAAATCCTAAATTTTAGTTTTAATAAAGAGCACATTTTATAGCTTACCTAGCTGCCACTCTAGACATCATTATGTGAGTACATCCTGTTGAATTTACAGCCAGGAAGACTGAAACAACATTATCATCTGAGCCGAGAACTTCTTCATTCATTTCCATTTTGAATCAAACTTTTACAATTAAAAGAATTAAAACTTAAATCAAACAAGCAAAACATTAATCTGCATAAATTACAAAACAAACCGGCAACAACTGCATGTATTGTGAAATGGGAGTACAGCTCGACTCTGTGATAATATTATAATTAAGAAGCCAATGGGAAAATGTGAGAATTTTCCATCCAAATCTGGCAGACAGTCTCCAAAAACAGCAAAAACCGCTTCTGCCCCTGAACTGAGTAAGAGTTTTCTCATATTCTTTATCACCAGTGGTTTACAGAAGAAGAAAACTATAATCAATCTGCACTACAATCCCTTTTGCTTCACAAACAAACAGGCTGCTTAGCGAGAGCTGCTTAAACTGTAGCCCTGGCTCTTTTCAGGTTTCTTCATAAGCCTTTTTCTTCTGCTTTCCTTCTTCATTTTCTATTTCATTTTTCCTTTTTACAAGTCTTTTATTTCATTCCTGCGCTAGGAATTTTTTGATCCAGAAGAAATTTAATACATCAACTGCTTGAAGTCCTAAGTGCAATAGGCAGAAAGGGGAACAGGTGCAGGGATAGTGCAGAGTTCCCTATCTACCCTAATCATTATAAGATACCACTTTCTAGTCACTTGTCAATGGAGATTTCTCCTGCCTGTTGTTCAGAATATACTGATTTATGCATTTGCATATGCATACTTGTAGATTGTCCCCTGAAAGACGTGTTTCCAAATGGATTGTAAGGTTACATATACAGTTAATAAACCTGGTTTTATTTATTCTTGCATCCAATTTTATATTTGTGTGTTTATTATATGCAGGTCTATAAAACGTTTAAGACTTAAAGCAATGCCTGAAGAAAAATACTTCCTCGCTTCAAAACTATCCATCCCACCAGCTGACCCTACAGGTTATCAGAGCCTTTCATCTCTGCCTCCCTTCTTCCAACACTGCAAATCCACCCACAACAAGTAATAATAACAAATAGGCTGTATGTAAACCAAAGTATATTTTCTCAGGATTTTCAAATTTCTTGTTGCATACTAGGCACAATGACCTATCCAGCCTGTTACCAGAATATTATGATAGAAAGGTTTTAATATTTTGTCTTCAGTTCCCCTTGTTCACTGCCATCATGATGTTATGGAAATCTCCACTGATCTTCATTTAATGTTTTGGATAATGCACTGAAGATAAATTTTAGAAAATATTCCTTACAAATGATTACATGCATTAACATTTCACAATAGCACAAATAGTTAGAAAACTAATTTCCTGTGAAGTACAGTATGTTTTCTTATTAATAATAGTGTTCCAAGTTGTATATATTACAATTCTTTAAGTCATAATTCAGAATAGTATTCTGTTTCTTTATTTTTAGATTTCAATAAACTTGACATTATTGAAGAGCATTCATAAATTTTGCTGAAATTCAATTACTGTAACAATTGGTTCTTGCACAGTGTCCTGACTGAGCCACTAGTATAAGTATGAGGATTATATATTCTCACCTCATTTCACAGGCAATAATGAAAGAGGATGAGATTAAATCCCTTCTATCTAGGTCTTTATTTAAAGAAATAACAAGGGATTGCTAAGATTTTCTTTCCACTCATAGTTGTTTCTTTGCTTTCAGAGCAATGAAAACAGAAGTATTGAATGACTAATTAAGAAAAATATCTCAAATATTTTCCTCCTATATGATTTTTTTATTTGTTTTAAACACATCAGTTGAAATTAGAAATACATGGTTCCACACATGATCTACCTTTTGAAGGTAGGAAAGATCTTAAATAAAAAAGGTTTTGGCATAAACCCAAAAGCTAGCATCCCCCAGCTCCCCCATTCCTTGTTACTATATAGTTGAATCAGCAAGTACAAGGTGAGCATTGGCACTGTGCAATGGGATTCACATCCCCTTTCCTTTGAAAATGAGCAGTTGACGCCCCTGGCTTGCACACGGTGAGGCTGCTCTGTGGCTGGGGGCAACTTCAATAGCTCCTTTGTGCTTCCAGAGCTTATCAGCCTCACTTGAGAATATGGACTAACATTTTTCTGGGTTTGGGAATATTTTTGCCTACTGAATTGCCTATGTCTGAAAGTACTTTATTTATTTATTTTTTCCTCAGTTCCTTCTTTAGTAGGCATAATAAAAATCCTTATTATTGTCCCGTGTTTTAAAAGAACTTGCAGAAAATGTATCTGATGGATTATTTTCTTCAAATCTTCAACTGATATTACCACTGTTATACACACAAGGCATAAGAGTTGAAGAACCAAACTCACTTTTCTATTAAATTACAGATTGTCTGCAAATTTAGGAAAAATGATCTAGGAACTGAGCATTCTAACTTGAAAGTAAACAGATATGTGCTAAGTTAGGGTGAGCTTTGAACCTTTGAAGTGGAAAAAACAGTGCTCCATGTTAACATGATATCTTTAAGTATTAAGAGGACCAGAGAGAGAGGTGTTAAGAGAACATGGTACTGTCTTCTAAACTATTTCAATTTTTTATTACTTTTCCTTTTGATAACTTTTCCCTGGTTTTATTTAAGATAAGAGCAGATGCTTACAATCACAAAGACAGTTGATCATTCCAGAAACATTATGCCAAATAAAATTGTTACTCAGTATGCAGAACAGTATAAGCTACGTTCTTTAGGGACAACACAACAAATTAAAAAAGTTCTCATTCCACATTCATCACTATGTATAGAAAATTCAGGCCATTACAAGGTAAGCTTATAAAGAATGACAGATAAATCTGCTGAGTATTATGACCCATTTTGGCAAGGAAGAGTGGCAGTCTCAGCTTTTGATCAGAAATAACTGTAGACTCCCCAGGAAAATCATAAAATGAAACCTTTTGGGGAAATCTTGGACTGAAGTTCAAGTTTAATTACTGTTACCATACATGCTAAATAAAATCAAACAGTCTAACATTACAAAGTGAGATAATATTGCCTATTTTCAGCTATTGAATTAAATATTAATTTACTGATTTATTTTATTTTTTTTTATTTTTTGACATTTGATTTCATTTTCTAGTACATATGTCACAGGATGACTGCATCAATCTGGCTACCTCTGAATGGTAACTTTACCATTATTGTCACAAGGCACAATGGAGCTCAGGTATTTTTTAAAATCTTATTTATTATTAGGATACTCGGTGTAATATTTTGTTAGAAAAACTTCTAAAAAAGATATCTACAAGATACCATATGATACCAAAGCTCTACAAGAAGTTCATCTTTAACAACACATCTATGAGAAATACAATTTTCTGTTTTATTAAATAATACATATTAACTTAGCTTTATTTTAAATGGTAAAGAATGTCTGACCTTTCAAAGCCTTTCATTTGCGGTAGTTTAAGAGAAACATTATAAATGCCAGAAGATACTGTTGAATGGGAAGCACAAAGGATTCAAAGAAATTAAACTTTGGTATGAATACAAAAGACAACTTGAGCTGGCATATGTACACACTCCTTGCTATTGTATTAGGTTTCTATCAAAAAGCTGACATTCAGAATATTCAAGAAAAATGACTGCCCTTTCAGACTTCAAATTTGGATTTATTTCTTTCCCATACGATGTTTATTTGACCTTGTATTAATGTCAGACAGCAGAATCATGTTGTGATGAAAATGAAATATTTTATTTGACTTTCTGATTCATATATACAGCAAAAATGTCATTAGAAGAAGGTAGTGATATTCTAGATTTAATGCACTGGTAGCCATTTGGAATCTGAAGTTTACTACTGATACCAATTTTGGGTGTAGATGCTTAGAGCTGGAAATGCTAATAACCTATAATCAAATAAATAATAATAAGCTTATTTCCGTCAAAGAAAAATCTCCAAATGCTTTAGAATGAGGGAACATGCTATTAAAACACCATCCTTTAAAGAATAGTGTTTGGGAAAGATCCCACAAGATATACATTGGGACTATAAAGTGTGGACCATTCCATACTATTTTCTTGAAATTGTTAGGGATTTTGTAACCATTCAGTTTTAGATGTCCAACTTCAGGTTTTCAAAGCTTTAAACATTCCACTATTCTGCAGTTAGACTTCTGACATCCTACTATTCAGGAAAGAGTATTTCAATAAAAATATTTATTACAATCATCACCTTGATTCAGCAGACTTTCAGTTATTCATTCTACTCTTCATTTATTACTTAAAGTCATATGTGATGGCTGATAAAAGTTTCTATTGGCATTTTTTACTACATTAATGCAGTCATCCAAAACATATGTACTAAAGTCTGTGTTAAGGCTACCACATTACCATACAATTGTTATCCATCAGTATGAAATCATAATAAAATAAATGAAAAAAGATTTTTCCAATTACCAAATAAAAAAAAATCAAATATAATCACTTAGGAAAATGGGAGACTATTTCAGTATACCTGCTGGTGCAGCTATGTTTTCATTGCTAAGGCAAAATCAGACTTGTTTAGCATTTATTTTTCCATGAAAGGTAATAATGAGATCTTTGTTTTCTGAATTTCATCTGAATTTTGTAGTTTTAAATGCAGAATGGGACACTGTAACATCATTTACTGCTTCATCAGTTGGCTTGTCAACTGTTTCTTTATTTCCATCTTTGTTTACTAGGTATTTAAACTGACAATAACCACAACAGAAAATGTTTAAGGTGCATCATGCATTAAATAAATGGCCTTAATTTTGTATTATTCAAGGAAAACATTCAAATCCAAGCTGATGTGAATTGCACATTTTTGCACATTAATATGCATGCAACATTCAGACGGCATTCTGAGAGCCATTCCTTAACATATTTAATGATTCCTATAAATTGTTAAAGAAAAATGAACTTAGTAACAAAAGAAACTGGGACGTCAGTTTGTATAAAAATTAACAGCAAATGACATAAACAATTTCTTGTGTTTCTGAAAGAGTAATAGGACTTCTTGAAGACACTCGATACTCTGTTATGAGGCATATTGGGAATTTTATTAAAGAAAAGTAGTACTTTACATTCTGTTTTCTGTTGATCATGTACAATTCCTCCCAGCAAGCACATTAGTTATTTATAACTGTGTATATGACATGAGTAAATTTCTGCATGACATCTGACAACAGAACTCTGCAGAGGAGATACCTGTCACCCAGTTTGTGCATAGTGTACACCTCAGAAGAAACCTGCATGCAGCATAGCTTCTCAAAATTTCTTCTCGTTACTTTTTTCCTACACATCGTTAATTGACACTTAGCTTTAGATGTTCAGATTTTTGAAGTCAAATAGGCTTCTTCTGGTCTTCATCTGTTTTTGTGACTGATCAAATATTAGTTCAGTCTACTGTACGCTGCACACAGATATTATTCTGCAAAAAAATAAAAGCTGTACCATAATACAGGTATCTGCCATTGCCTATGCAACTGAGAAAACGAGCAAATCCGTTCCACTTATTCATTTCAGCCAAGCTCCTTCTCAGTGCTCCAGAGAAAAGTTATAAAACTAAAAGTTGCCCACTGAACTCAGGATCAGCTGCTTCAAACTTCCATGAGCAGTCATGGGTGGATACCTTTTGTTGCATTCTGGACCTTTACTGATGCAAAGCACTCTGCAATTTTGTATATCAGTCAGGATTTTTTTATTTTTATTTTTATTTTTATTATTATATATATATATTTTTATATAGCTATAGCTAATCCCATAATCTATAACGCTAAGCAAAAAAATATTTTCTTGAGATTAGTAATATGTTGATCTAACTAGGAAAGAACATTGGAGTTCTGGCAGAACCAAGAAGAGCTCTGTTGACCGTTCAAGTATATGTAGTATCTTGGGAAAATGCATATTTTCTTTCTTTGCACAAAAGTTTAACAGAAAGACTGGGTTTTTAAAGGGTGTAGCCTGCATTTCTCCTTGCTGAAAACTGAGATGCAGAACTGGAAGCTTCTAGGAATGTTACAGGGTAGTGATAAAGCTTTACGTTTGCTCCAGTCCTGAGAAGTTTCAGTAACAATCCCTTCATCTTCAGGCATATTAATTTACAAATAATAATTATTACATCATTAATTTTGGAGATCATAAATAAAGAGTAATTAAAAATATCTGTAGAATAATAAAATAGAGGGAGACTAACAGAGTGGGAGGCAGATACACTGAGCTACTGCAGGCTAATGCATCCAGAATAATTGCCTTCTTGTTCAATCTGTACATAGCTCAATTTCCATGAAGCAAAATCATTTTCCTGCTGCAATAAATGCTACAGTTTGTGTTTATAACAATTTCTCTAGCCAGTCTTTACTTTTCTTTTTTAAATTACTCCATCCTCGCTGATTTTTCAGTCTGATTGTGATAGTTTAAGCAATACTGACGGTTGCACTAGTGCTACCAGAATAGCGGGAGATCTTCCTAGCAGCTTCAGAATGTATAAAGATACAGAGCACAGATTTCCAAATGGAAATTTGAGCTACAAATCTTTAGCACAGCTACCTGATATCATGCTGACAAACCTCTGTGAAAGTGGAGGACTCTGAAAAACAAATTCTTCAGTCTTTGCCAAAAGGAGAGACGGATAAACATTTCAGAGAAAAAAAGGGGGGGGAGTCAAAGATTGCAAATACATTTTTCTCATTGTTAACTGCCTTTTCCCCTGAAAGATGATTACAAGTTCAAAAAGAAATGTATATTAGAAGAGTAATAGATAAATTATTTAAATGGATATCTTTTGAAAGAAGGGAACTTTTAACCTTAAGATTTTCAGGATCAATTAGAATGGCTTCAGGACCTTAGAACAATGACATCAATTTAATTAAAAACATTTTTAAAAGCCCCAAACTTTGCTCTTTGAATAACTAAATTTATGGTAGGGCAATATTTATTTAAGAAATAGGACAATAATCATGTAGTAAGAGAAGCAGTGATTTACTAAGAAGTAAAAAGTAAAAGGATGTTCTATCATAACCATCCACGGTGTTCTTGGTTAGCCCTTAAAAGAAATGGAATAATTCCCTAGATCCGAAATTAGACACCATCACCAGTTCAGTGGGGCATGCTGATGGAGAGAGTAATGCTGGGTCATTCTTGACTTCAAAGTGTTTGGGAGCAGCCTTTGGGATGGAACAAGTACTGTGCAGACAGAAGCTAGCGAGAGCAAATAGGGAAAACAAAAACAAACAAACAAAAACAAACAAACAAAAAAAAAGCACAGTGTGTGCAAGACTTCACAGTTCTGAAGAGGACAATTCTTGCACAACACAGGGCTTTTATAGCATAAATGAGTCTATCAACCCTAACTAATATTTACTTGGCACCTCTGCCCTATTAGAGTTGGTGTACCACCTCGTGAGCAGAAACAATGCCATAGTAACAGATGGGAAACTATAACCAGCAAAAAGCCTATGTCTGAGCGTCTACTGTGCTTGTAGAAGACAAGATCCCTAGCCAGCCATGTACAACACTGCCACTCAGAAACTGTGAGGGAGGAAAGCAGCCTCTAGCAACAATGCACGTCAGCTAAGTTTAACCCCTGAATAAGATTAAGTCATTCAGAGGTATTAGTAACGAAGGGACTGCCTGCCTTTGGTTTACACTGTAAATCTCATACAGAAAACAGCTTCATAATAGTGCAGAACTGCCTTGCGTAGAGCAAAAGGAAAGAGGGATTTTCTTGTTCTTGGGAAAAACTGTAAGAATTTCAGTGGGACAGAGAGCATCAAAATACCTATTCTTTTCCCTCTCCATGCTCCCTCTCTCCACACACTTAAGTAAGCAAGACAAAGAAAATGAGAACTGGACACAGAAATAGGAGAAAACTTTCTGGACTGATAGAATAAAGAAACTGAGGAACATAAAACACCAAAAATAAAAAGCACTGAAAGCTATTTGCTACAAAAGCTACACAAAGTTAAACCCAAATCAATCTTACTAGTGGACAATATATTCACCAGGCATACACGTATTCTAGTACAGTTTAAATATAAAAGGAAATGCAAAGTCTTGCAAAGTAATACTGTTGTATTCCCTACAACAATAGCTATTAATATTACAGATGTTCTTGAACTATTTTACTGTTTGAAAGCAATGGAAGACCTATTATTTTTCTTTTCTATCACTGCTGATGCTTTGTTTTTTCGCAGACATTAAAAGCAGTTTTAGAGAGGAAGAAACAGGCACAAAGAACTGAAGTCATTTACTTAGTTCAACCAACAAACACGTGGCAAGTTTGTGAAGAAAATTCTTTGAACTCCAGGTGAGCAAACACACTACTAACCTGTATTGTCATTCCCCTCTTGCTGATGTTAAGAATCAGCAGGAATTAGGACATATAGAAAGCTTTTATCAAAGTGGATTTCAGTACAACACTGCAAGGCCTTTGAAGGATCAACACAGTTTATTTCCAGTGAAGTCCCATGGAAGTTGCTGTGGCTGTCGTGAGAATGTATTATCTCTACAGAAATGTATTATCTCTACAGAAACAGGACTTTGGTTTGCATGTGTCATCTTCCAAAATGCCAGTGGGAATCATGCAGTCCCTGACAGGGTGATGACTGGATAATTTCTACTCTACTTACTACTTAGGCAACATATTTCAAATGAAAAGCTTACTGGACAACCTGACAACATGTTTTTATTGTAAAACGCAGAAAACAGTTTTAGGTGAAACTTTGAACACATCAAAAACTATAGCAGCCTCTACTCTTTCTCTCAAGAGTTATTTTGAACCAAAAGAAACCCCCCTCACTTAAAAAATAAATCATTTTTTCCCCCCGTATCTTTAAATCAGTTTTAACATAGCATGTTCAAAACGTCTCTGTAGGACATTTTTATTATTTGCACTTTAGAATTCTACATTCTACATTTTATGTGCTGTTAACATTTGTTTTTCCACATTGGGTGTAGAACAACAACAAAAGAAAACACAATTATTCTGACCAGTAACTTAAAACAGACAATCTGCAAAGAATATGAAGAAAATTTTAATTTTGCTGGAGAGAAAAGAAAAAGGGGAATGAAAACAATTGACCACCACAAAAGTAATCAGAAATTAAAGGAGCTGCATGTTTTGCAAAGCCTGTCATGACGAAACACCAGGACAAATGGAAATAATAATAATAAAAAAAGGCTGTGGTGTTCTGAATGACACCTTTGACTTTAACCCTTGAATTACAAGATTAACTATTGCTTGACCATTCATTTTTCACTCAAGCTTGACAGCACAGAGGTAAAATTTAGTTTCTGAAAACCACACGAATAGGATGATAAACAAAAACGTACCTATTGAAATAAACTAACCTTTAGAAATGGCTGTACTTGGCATGACAGGGCATTAGACAACCCACATAACAGTATGTATTCTTTGAGTAAGTTATCTCACTGACACAAAGTTGGCCTTTACATAAGGACTAATTCTACTTAAAAAGTAGAAGCTGAATTCCATACTGGACAAACATTAGAGGGTGGAAAAAAAAAACAACACTTTGAAAAGCTCTCAATCACAATGAAGTTTTATCTGATTGATGGAAGCAATTTATTTCTTATCTAAAGAGTGCTCTTGGATTTCTCAAACACTACATTTTCATTCCTTATATCTATGCATAATCAATATTTGGTGTATTACTTTTTAAAGCATGAACAGAAATTCCAGCTGACCTGAGCTGCAGAGAACCATGCATGCGTGTTATGCAGGTATGTTTGAAATGCTGTATCAGTAGAAAGCTTATTTAATTTACCCTTTCTTGTGAAACCATCCTAAGAGTAGTCTAAAGAAACATAATGCATTCACAAAGCAGAAGTTCTCACCATAGTTTGATAAAGAAACACCATCCTACTATGTCTGGTATGAAATTTGTCAAATGACAGCAGTGCAGTATAAGTGGTAATGAAGCCATCTGTCCTTGAAAAACACAGATCTCTCAGGTTTACCAGAACCTGGAGGTAAAAACTAATGCAGAAATTTCCTCTGAAGAATTCCGATTTACTTTCACTCTGGTAAGCCTCTCTACTAAAACATAAACCTAGTGAAACCCAAACAGCTTCCAACTATATGCTTTTGGTTTATATTTATTCTCATTTTCCTTGACTCATTAGTTTCAGCTCAGTATCATTCCACTTACTTGTTTAAAACTACTGCAGTAAAGCAGAACCAAAGGTTTATTTTAAAATTCTGTGTTGATCCAGCTTTAAGAGCCTGCATTTCATCAATCAGGGCATAGATTAGAACAAGAAGTCCATTCACCTATTCACCTTTCTATCCCTAGAGTTACCTTTAGTAGCCCACAATGAGTCAAAAGTGTAACTGCAACTCACATTGATATACCCAGACTAGCTTTCAACTAGCTTTGATACATCCTTGGGGACGCAGTCACAAGTTTGGACAGCTAATCTTTATGTCTAGGACAGAAAGTGTTAAATCTGAAATTCTCTTGACATAAAAGGGATATTGAGATGAAAGAATAATCAATCTTTCATAAATAATATACATGGGTGGATACATTATATATTCAAAGCTACAGTCAAATGGTTGGGGAGAATGATAATTTATTCTGCTGAATTTCTTCAGAATGAATCCTAGAGCAGATCAAACAAAAAAGTTATAAAATAGGAATTACAGGTAATGAAGGGCTCCTTGATGCACAGAAGATCTGCTAGCTCTTATACATAATTAAAATAGATGAGGTCAGGGGTAAGCTTAAAGGTGATTATGTCAGGAATCATTTTGTTATTCTTTTATTAAACAATACTAGACCTATATTTATTTTACCAATACATGTATATACAATATGAAATGTCTGGGATTGAAATGCATATTTTAAATTAATGTGTTTTAATTAAGCACAGAAGACTCCGTACTTTACTATTTGCACATTGTATCTGTGGCAGGCTTCTTCCAGATCTCTAAATTACCTGCTTTATTGAACTTTTACTCCAGGAAGCAGCATGTCCAGTAGTAATTTTCTGGAGAAATTTTCTGGAGAAATACTGTGACAGATGCTACCAAGTACCAAGTTTGCTTTTTTTTTTTAAAAAAAAAAATTTTTGCAAAGATTTTTAGTTGGTGTACCTTGGCCTGCAGAGAAGGTGATTAAGCAATGGCTGTTTGGCCAAAGAGCACTCACTACACTTAATACATCTACTTTGCATAGCTTTTGCTATGGATTATTTCGCTATATTAATATTTGCTATATGGTAACTCCAGTATGACTATATCTCACAATATTCCCAAATATATAAAACAAGTAGTTCTGAGCTACAGGCATGTTGATGGACTGACTGGTACGACCATGCCAAAACTCGGCCAAAATGAAAGCACAGACTTGTCTGCTTCTATACTTGTTCATCAACTATTTGAAAATAGTCAATGGTTCAGTTCTGACAGGGAAATCTGTTAGATACGGACTTGTAACTTGAATGTCACCCTTGACAGCAAAAGCCTAATTTCCTTGTGAAACCAAAAGGAAAAGACCAAAAGACGAGTAATGTTGGAAAAAAAAAACTTTAAAAGTGTTTCTGGCAGAATTCCACTTTCATTATCAAAAAGGTGAAAACAGAAGGTCTTGAAAAAGCAATGATCTACAAAAGACAGAAGTAGGAAAGAAGCTAGAAGGGTTGGATGATAGGAGAAGGACAAAAGAAAAAGAAGGGAACCTGAGGTAACATCCTCTTGTGAATAGTAACACTGTCAGAGAAAAGTAAGAGATCATATCAAAATTCTGCAGACACAGGCTTAAAGAGCTTGACAATCCTTTGGCAGATGCTCAATTGCATTTGAGAGAACAGTACTATGTTTACTTGTCCCGTTCAATTTCTAAGAGACAACAAGAGGGAAGAAAAGTTTTAAACGCCTCTCATGCTTTCAACCCAGATTACAGTCTCTTCAAAGACTAAGGCATACTTTTCCAAATATTTTAAGGGATACATTCAAACTGAATTTTGAGGATTTTTATGCCTCTGTCTGACAGACCATCAAAAAATTAAAGCAGTAAATTCAAGAAGGGTTTTTTGTCTTTGTTTTATGGTTCTTTTTTCATTGGCACTCACTCTGAAAAGCATAAACAATTCTCTTTGTACTGGCCACATAAGGACTTATTTTCTGGGGGAGATAGAAAGATGCAGGGAGATAAGAAGCTTTGGATCACCTTCCTGCCTGAAAACAAACAAACAAACAAACAAAAAAAACAAACAAGTTTGACTTGGGGTTAGACAGTAACACCTTTTCCAGATTTAACTTTGCAATGGATTAAATTTAATTTACAAATATTCTGTGTTTAGATGCAAATTAGCAGAAGGGCCCACCTGCATTTCAGATCTGGGTCACATTCTTTGTAAAGTCAACGGTTTCTGTGTGAACCAAGAGAAGAAAAAGGAACACAGGTGGCTGCACCTTTGGAGGCCTTTAAATTATTGCTGATATTTTTGGTGCTTCTTGAGTTCTGATGGGTAAGTATTGACTTCCAGCATACTGCTGACAGTCAGCATCAGTTCAGAGAAAACCCTAGGAGCAGAGTGATGGATGCATATAGTAACTAAGTGAGCAAAAGTATAAGCTAATGAAAGTTTAATGAATGTAAATGAATGGAGATAAACGTTACTGTTTATTCATAACTATAGCAAAATTATGTAGAATAGATCCTGTAGGATTCAACAGCTTAAATTTAAAAATTAAAAGGAAATTGCAAGTTTGGGATGGTGTATTCAAAGAGAACAAATTTCCATTTTCCTCTTTTTTTCAACATAGACAAAAACTTACAGATTTGATTAAAATTAGAAAAAATAATAGTTTAGTTTTACTTCACCCCTGAAAGTCAACAAGAGAAAGATTTCAAATAAAGATTCTAACTTGAGAATGTCCTGGTTGTATATCATCTTTTAAAACACTAATACTCTCATTTGTCTGAAATCAGGTTCCACTTTAATGCAATTCCTTCTGCCTTACCTCATATCAAAGAGGACAGATTTAATATATAATAACTTGCCTCATCCAAAATCTTGTCTAATACTTCCACTTTGATTGCACACATGGATCCCACATTCCAGCCCTTTGGAATACAAGCATAAGCGATCTCCTACTGTTCTGGTACTTTTATAACATATCCATTAATGTGACTACTTACATTATAAGCGTTTCATAGATCAAATTAAAATAAGAACTGAATAGAACATTGCGTATTTGGTGAAGTAAATAATCACATCACTGAAGTGTCCGTTCAAATAAATAAGAATATCTCCTATACAGGGATATGCTTATTTAGATTGTAATTGCGATCCCAGCCTGTGTTTTGTTATGCAGTCAGTAAAATATTTGTTCTACAGAGAATTGACAGGAAAAAAAAAAAAAAAAAAAAAAAGAAAAAAAAAAGCCAAAAAAAAAAGCCAAATTCAATGGTGTCAGATGACTAGTAATATAAAATGTGGA